>JASKDV010179746.1:0-12629 GCA_032466395.1 Aegires albopunctatus
TCTCTCTCTCTCTCTCTCTCTCTCTCTCTCTCTCTCTCTCTCTCTCTCTCTCTCTCTCTCTCTCTCTCTCAGGATGGGAGTCTCTACCTCCTTTCCCCAACCTCTCTTATCTTATTGGCCTCGAGAATGCGAAGACGTACGTATAGAATTTGATTATGAAACAAGCCTTACTTCATATTGCATGTATATAATTTATATGGCGAACCATTGGAAGATTTGTTTACGTCATAGACCAATCACATGACAATGACATTGGATCTGGTGTCAATGCAATGTGTTAAGAATTGTCTTTATCGTCGGACACTGATAACAACTTTATGAGTCATCAGCAGTAATAGTAGCACAAAAATGACATTCCTCAGTCATGGTCGTTTCATCCATCTAATTGAATGCTTAAATTTTATCTGATCTGTCGACTTTCACAACGATCTGACATAATATTATTAATAGATATATTTATAAGCTTATCAGCCTAATTAAAAGGGGAACGCTTGCGCCAGTAAAGTCAATAGAATAGTACACATGTAATAAGGTTCACGTGCATTCATGTATGTTAGTAACTTTTTGTTTCATCGCAGATCTGTCTTGTTTTGTGGTGAACATTTGAAAAGTCCGAAGTTGATAATGATAAATTTGTGGTTGGGGGCTGATGTTGGTTTCTTGACAGTAGCCCAGTATTCTGGTACATGTACATTCCGTTATTAATAGGCTGCATCCATAGCATACTAGAGTTCTAGTAGGCTATGGCTGCACCTTAATCTTCTTCTTCTTCTTTCAGCCTGTCCCGCAATCTGCAGGGTTGCTATTTGAATGCCACTTAAATTATGTTCTCCGGTCCATTGCACTGTCTTCCTCCAGGTCCAATTCCCTCACTCCTGACACTGTCTATTCATCTATTTTTGGGGCGTCCTCTCCCTCTTTTTCCATCTTTCACCATTTTTCCAGTACTCTCCTACCCTGAAACAAACTACCGAAGGAAACAACATCATCAACCTCCCTAAAAACATTTCAGAGACAACTTTCTCTCACAGCACTGCTTTCATCTGACTCACAGAGCACAGATGTCATAACCTTCTGAGAGAAGACGACATTATTCGGCAGATACAGATACAGAACATTATGTCACGCCACACTCCATTGAACAAGCTGCGCTCTAGTCAGTCAGAGTCTCCTCTATCTTCATGGAGATCGGCTCTGAGTCAGTCCCTTCTAAGAATTCTGGTACAAAAAGAAGAAACATGATAGGCGATAATTTAAATCAAGTGCGTGGCGCTGACTCTATGGTAACAACCTCCCTCAGAACCTATGTGATACATCCTCAAAAAGTACTTTTAAAAACAACTCGAAACCCACCTCTTCAATCATTGATAACGAACTGATAAGCCCAACATTATGACTAGTTTCGTAATAATTACCCCCCACCCCCCCCCCCCCTTTTTTTTTTTTAAATGTCGTATTAGAGTCCGCAATCATCATTATGTAGGCATAAGGAAGATTAATTAAGGCCTCGTATCTACAGCGTCCATACAGACCGGAATTTTTCTGCCCAGAAAAAGGAGAAACAGGGCGACACCAATCGGATAGAGTGGAAGCAGAAAAATAATTTCGACTTTCGACCGTTGCTGTGGACAAAGCGAGTGTTGAAATATAATGTTAAATTCCAGGCATTTTCTGTATGAACAAGCTAGGCTCGAGGCCTAAGTTTTGAAAACCTATAAAGCTCTTTTACGAATTGAACTTCAAATCTGTCGATTCAACGACACAAGTATCGGAAAAAAAGCGACTCGATGAATTTAGAAACAGTCAAGGTTATATCAGCATCGAATACATTC
Source organism: Aegires albopunctatus (assembly GCA_032466395.1). Classification (NCBI taxonomy): domain Eukaryota; kingdom Metazoa; phylum Mollusca; class Gastropoda; order Nudibranchia; family Aegiretidae; genus Aegires; species Aegires albopunctatus. The sequence goes on from JASKDV010179746.1 coordinate 1,833, forward strand.
ATTATATTGCGTATTATCAGTAGTCGATCTAACGCAATAGAAAATGAAAACAAACATGAATTTGAAGGCGAGCATCATTATCATCCATCCCCTTTTCTTTTAAATCCACCTAACATAGGACTGTTATGCCAAGATCCTTCATCTGAAAACTGAAAGATCACGTAGAACCTAGTAGAAGTGATGGAATCGAAGGAGACAAATGCCATAATGACAAATTGTTCAGGTAGAAGAAACCATAAGAATTGAGTATTTATCAAGCTCAAGTTCAATAATAGGGGCATGAATTTGTTTTTCATCATAGTCTTTCAGCTTTATCTAGATCTAGATCTAGATATCTAGATATAGATCTAGATCTAGATTTCTAGATGCTGCTTCATTGTCATGATAATTTTGTTTAGTCCAGGTCTTAAAGGCGAGCTCAGTTTTTTTTTAGGATGTTTATTTATCATAGTAGTCATACATTAGATCTATAAGATCCATAAACTTGTGATTGTTGTTGATAAGATTTTTAAAGAAATAATATATTAGATGCACGCTTTAAATCAGGTTTTAATTTATTCCAAAAGGGTGCAACTCTCTGACTGAAAGAATGTTTCCTTATGTTAGTATTTGAATGTTGGATTTGTATTTTATAACTGTTTTACGTGTTACATTGGTTAGTTCAAGCTGAAAGAATATGACCGGTCAATATCATCAATGTTATTGAAAATTTTATAGTTTTGGATTTAAATCCCCTCGTATTCTTCTGGCTTTGAGGGATGGTAATTTCAGGAATCTCAGTCTATCTTCATACATATGAATAATTTTTTATTTTTTATCGGCTTAGTCCACATAACCAGCCCATTACTCTCTGCCCTAGCCTGCCTACTGGTCATCCTATCTGAAAAGTTTCAATAATTTTGGCTGGGTGCTTAAAATTCTTCCCCATTTTCCCACGGGCCTACAGGGCCTACAGCTCATAAATTAGTGGATAGATCTAGATCTAGGTTTATTGATGAGAAAAAAGGAGGCGCTTACCGTTCTTTTGATACTACTGTGGTTCAGTTCGCTTTCTAACTTACATCTGAAGAAACAAAACAACAAAATATAATCTAGATCTAGGCACAGCAAAAGTCTTACCATGAAAGTCTGGGGTTGAATCGCTACAAATTTTGGGTACTCAGTAAAGGAAGGGAAAGAATACAGTGCATTCCTGATATAGCAACATGCAAGGGTTCAAAATTTTTATGTAAATATAAAAGAAATTTTTTAATCACTTTTTATGTACGTTGTTTTATATTGCATTAAAATGTTCTATAGGCCTCCTTTATGGGAAGTAATGGCACAGGGATTTCAAATGATGCGAGTGCTTAGACTAGCAACAGTGGAATGAATCAATCGTATTCTCTGCACACAACTGGACAGTGAAAAGAACATGGGTGGATGCTAATTTGCTAGTCCCGTGGTGTGTACCAAATCGCGCACGTACACACACATACACACACAGCCTCTCCCTTCCATTCTGCCTAAATAGATCCAATCATTAATGATTCAGCACTGATTGTCTGCGCATCACTTTCTTGCAAGGCCTCAACACAATTACCGCTCAGCCCGCCACTCCCTATCCTTCACTAAAGGCACTCAGTGACTGGTTGCACAATAGATTCATGCCCGCTGGTGAGCCCTCAATTCCCTCCTCCCACCCCCACCTCTCCTTACGCAGTCACAAAGGTACCAAAGGCTTTGCCACCCCTAAGCGATGTAACATGCCATAATTGCCAGCAGGATGCATTTTAGGCACTTGGGAGAGGCAAAGATATGAAATCTTTGTCAGTGGGCCTGTTTTACCTAATTAATAAGCTTGACGATTGACATGTCGATATAAGAGAAAAGCAGTGAGAGAGGTTGTAGATATAGAGAACTGTATTTACTGAAAGAAAAGAGGAGAAAAATTGGGACTTGATCAAGCATGTCGATATAAGTGGTGCATACTGTTTATGTCTATATGCTAGCAGAAAAGTGCTGATAATTAACTGCTCTGCCATATATGCTCCTCAGGGAGTTGAGAAGGTGCTGGTTTTAAGTGGCTACTGGAGGATAATTGATCTTTAGTCCATGATTCTGTACTTAATGTGGAGATACAGTGTGGGACTGTAATTTCATCTTATCTTCTTTTTTTATTATCCCTATATAGACTCTAATACCCAACTGTATCCCACCCAACCTTAGGTACCGGTAAGGCAATTTTTTGGAATTGATATCCAGGGCTGACATGATGGATTGATATTGAATTTTGAGTGAGTTGAGATAGCCTTGGTATTCACATTTTATTGGGTTAGTCGCTTAGAGAAAGGATAAATTTACAGGCAAATAGGGTGTTTAAATTTCTGCGGTGCTGTTCTACAGCCAATGCCTGGGATATTCCAGTCTTTTTTTGGAATAGGCTCAAAAGAAAAATCCCCCTTAGGGATTAGGCTAAAAAAGGGAATTTTATCTATTAAGTATTTTTTATTTTATTACATTCTAGATTTAGGTCTAGTTTTTGGTGTAGTCAATTTCAAAAAGATTTGCTAGTGGCTGAGCAATGAAATCCTCTAAGCTAGCTCAACTCACTTAAATAATGGTGAGGTTTGATGCCTATTCAATACTGATCCATCATTGTTACCTTAGACATCAATTCCCTAGAAGTGCCCAGGTATTTTGTTTTCATGCCCTTGTTCCTTTCGTGGTTAATAGGCCTAGTGTGTAGTAAAATTATAGGAACTATTTCACTTTCAATGATCAATTTATTAGTAACTTTATTTATCCCAAAAAGGGGTATTTTATTACGAATTAGTACTAAATCTATTTAATAAATGGCAATGAGATTGAGATAAAATATTTACTTTAAGATCAATATGAATTATAATCAAATGAAAGTTTAAAAGCAGCATTATCTAGGATTTATTTAATGTGGTGCGCATCCAGTTCAAAGCATTACCAATAGTTAAGCAGAGAAAAATAACCAAATCAATCATTGCTAGAACATGATATCATCATTTTCATTTTATGATGTTGAGAACTTACCAAACAATAGTTACTTCTTTCTTTCTTAAAGCAGGGCACAAAATTAAAGTTCTGCTTTCTAAAATAGCAATGAGGGGCAAGAGCTTTAACTCCTACTTTCATTACATTTTGAACTACATCCTCTATTACCTCCCTTAATCTAGTAAAAGCTTAGTATGTCATACTGCACTTTCAAAGGGGAACAATAATGTTTTATTTTCTGTCACCAAGAAATAACTTGTGCACTTGCTTAAGAGGCAATGTAAATAAGAATATTTTTAATACATAATTTTTCCCTTTCTTTTGCAGATGATGCCAACACTGACTTTCCTGATGACATAAATTCAGATCAGCCAGGTATTGGGAAAAAATCTGAATCATCTTGTTTATGTAAATGTTCTTTCTACAAAGGAAGACCATGTAAAGAAAGATATAGTACAGAGGAGTTAAAGAAAATCAGAGCACGCTATGACACTCTAGATCACAAAGATTTGGACTTCGTACTCCTTGCTAAACTCGAATGTGGAATGCATCTGTCAGCTTTGACAGCTCGTTCAACCAAAAAAGAGCAGATTGAAAGAAAACAGCAAAACACTGACTACTATTACCTTGGGGAACAAATCTGTAGAGAAATGTTCAAATATATGCATAATATTAGTCAGAATAGACTCTCAGCTCTCATCAAACATTATAAATCACAAGGCATTAAGGCTCGAATACATGGCAATGTGAACAGAGTTCAAAGTAATGCATTTTCCAAAGATGACATTGAAAGAGTGGTCAACTTTGTCACATCCTATGCTGAGAGTTATCATCATAAAACAACTGGTACAATTCGCAAGTCAAATCAATCCACACCAATCAAAAAGTTCGTTTTGATAAACTGTACTAAAAAGCAGGTGTATGACGAGTACATTCGCTCCTGTGGAAATCACAGGATAGTGAGTCTTTCTAGATTTCGAGGCATGTGGAGAAAACTGTTACCAAATATTCGTCTATTGCCAATTTCAAAATCACCCAGTTGTCCTAAATCATCTCTTGTCAAGCCAGAATCAGCCTACCCTCTTAATAATAGCTATTCAAATTCTGGATATGCAATTACGAGTCTTTAAATCTTGCGTGTCATGAACATGGACATTTTTTATGCAAAGGATCATTTAATGAGACTTGTACCAGTATTCATTCCATGGAGAAAATCTTATCATCACCAGATTGCAAGGCATAATTCATTGAGTTTTGTGTGTTATGTAGTAATTTGATATTGAATTTAAATTATATACAAATGGGCAAAAAAGAGCAAGACCATCAATAATGTGACATTCATGCAGTCAGCTGAAGTGAGAACAGACTAGAGAGTTATGGTTGCCAATGTCTGAAAAAACACACTGTTACTAAGTGTTACTATTAGTAGTATTAGCAATGTCTTTCTCAAGCATATTTGTATTAAATTTTTTAAGGGATGCTCGTTTTTTTATTTTAATTCATGGAGGTTTGCATTACAATTTGTTAGCTACAGTCACAGGGTGGAAGATTTTTGCTACATTTCTGTACCATAAACATCATAAAAGCTTAGTATGTCATACTGCACTTTCAAAGGGGAACAATAATGTTTTATTTTCTGTCACCAAGAAATAACTTGTGCACTTGCTTAAGAGGCAATGTAAATAAGAATATTTTTAATACATAATTGGAGTTCAATTGCTTGTCCATTTCCACACAAAAATTCAGATCAGATGATTTGTTGGATTGATATCACACAACCATTTTCTCCCTTTAAAGATTATAGTTAAAGAGATAGAATACAGATCTGTATGCTGGCTAAAAGTTCAAACCAACATTAGACAACAGGGCCAACATGCCATCAGGAAAGAGTTCCTCCTTGGCTTACTTGCCAACAAAATACAGTAGGATCCGCTTACATCGACATGCTTTGGGAAGGGGATTTGATGTCGATATATATATAAAGATGTCGATAAATATAAATACAAAGCCAAAGAGGGAAAAACAAAGGGGGTTAGCAGTAAAAAGACGACATTATTTTTTAACCTGATTGTAAATGTGTCTACTTTCTGCGACATGCAGTGAGATAATGAACGTGAAGTTGAGATGTAGGCCTACACAACTACACAGTAATGCCATGTAGATCTATCTGTTTCTTTGTGAAGATTTTTGGGACTACCGGTCCCTTGCTAGCAATACGAGGCGCACACTACACTACACACCACACTACACACCAGTGCAAACTTTGCTACATGCATGCTTGTATTGTAAGGCCTGGTATGGCCGCTTGCTGAGGAAAAGGGAAAGGTGAGGCGCTGACCGCAGCACTTGCCAGCGACGGAATGAGATGGGGATTAGGAGTGGGAGTAAGGAGGTGATACCCATGGTGCGAGATATGACATCAATATGACATGAGGCATTGTACTGTGTGGGGTCTCTATGTAGCCTATTAACTTAATTATAAATACACTGTGTTGGCCTATTAAAGCCTGGTGTGTCCATACACTTGGCGGGTATGCGGACTAATAAAGAACTAATGTGTTGACCGTTAGTTTGACATTTTCCCCCATTTATGTTCGTGGTCTTCGCCACATACCCATAGGAAGCATGTCTATATAGAGGAGTAGGCCAAAAATACAGTCGATATATAAGAGAAATTATTAAGTAAAGATATTGAAGGAAAAAATCCGTAACTGGAAAATATGTCGATATAAGTAGATTATATAGTACTACAAGATTTAGTTGTTTCAGTACAGTATACAGGAAAACACGAACATGATGTAGTTACCCCTCTGATCTTTACAGTGTTTCTTTTACTTTTTCTTTCCCACCAATATCATGCATGTCTGTAAAACTTGAAGCATTGCCACTAGTTCATGGGAAGATTCAATCTGGTTTTTAGCCGCATTAGGTTGCTAAGTGTTTGATGGCTTAGTTGTGGTTCAAACATTTACCAGAGGAGGACCACATGTTTTCTAGGATGTCAAGAGACCTGCCACAGGAAGAAGAAAGGTGCAGTCGATGTTCACCAAGTAACAAGAGGTGTATTGCAAGTGTTGTTAACTATCAGTATCACACTTGAATTATCCATTTCGACCTAATTAAGTGAATGCTTTTTTATTTTTATTCTCTCTCCAATTTTACAAATTTGAGAGATTTTTTGCAAGAAGTGAAAGGGGCATAACAATACAGCGATTATTCTTTAGTGGATCATGTATTAATATTTATTCCCCTCATTCCCTTGTAATTAATTAAGTGCTAGATATTCTATGTCCAAAAGAATGACTGGTCCTGAGTTCTTATTTATTCTATGTCCAGATCAAACAACGACATGTACCTTCAACCTTTACATACTTAAAACACTTTGAACACTTGTGGACCTTTGTGGCTGGTTGATTAGAGATCAGAGTCTTAAGCACTAATGGTGCAAGCATGGAGGTCAGTAGCTCTCTCATGCAATCTTATACTATCAATCTACATGTATCTCCATGCTATTTTTGGAGAATAAAATAGACAAGAATTGAATAGATTTAGCCAATGAGTTCAAAATTTGGAGATAAAATTTTAAGTTTTGGGGATTATAAATGGTTTGCTGTGGTCAATCTTTGTATACAATAAGTTTATAATGATGTCATCCAGTTGATTGCGCGTGAAATTGTGGAAAAGTTGTGAAGCTTTAAACTTGGATCGGGCATTGTCTCAATTTCACAAACAAGGAGATATGATGATAAATAAGCAGTCAAGCCGTGCCTTACTGGTCAAGAACTGATTCCTTTTAATTCCATTATCTTTGTTTGTCTGTAATATTTAATAAACCCAGGCACTTGTGTCAGATTAATGAACAATGTGCTAACTATTAAATTTTATACCAAATTGTTGAAGAAGAAAAAAAGGATGTTGAAGTCAAAAATAATGAATAGTCAGATCTCTTAGGAAGGACAAATGAGATATTTATTGTGTAACCAGTTTCAACTGTATTTCGGTTTACCGACAGTCGGTAGTGTAATGGCAGTAGACTGTATGCATTATTAAACTTGGCAATATTGCTGGTACAGAATGGGAATCTCAACACAATCATTATTGTTTGATTAATAACCCTGCTCTTGGTTGTCACCATTTGTAATCTGTTTCATAGCAAAGGAGGTCTTTCACACAGACTAAAATAGAGCCATTTGAGAGTGCCCAGAGGTGTCCCTGAGTGCAGCCACCAACACTTATGTGATGATGCGACAGATGGTCTGAATTATTCAGTAACTATCAAATGTGCATCTGGAGGGAATTGGTGGGTTGATGGCAATTTAATTTTGGCAATACATATCATTAAAATTGAAATGATGGGATGATAAAGAATTTGGGAACAATGCAAGGAACACTAATACATAATAGATAAAATCTAAATTTCTTTCAAGCTACAAATTGTACAGATTATCATTTGGTCGTCACAGGGTTAATTGGTATGTGTTTCTTATTTTTCAGTTTCTCCTCTCCATTTAGTTACGTGAAACAGCCATAACATGAAACAGTTGGAGTGGACACCTTTAGAGGAACGAAGAGCTAGAAATATAATTGTAATATTCTTTAACGATCAAATAGATATCCCCCATATATGAACTAAACAACTCAGATAGTCAAGCATTTAACATCCCTGTCTCTAATAATGATTGCCATTTATTGTGATTTTGGGTGGCGACTGGAATATACTAATGGATCCCAAGCTAGATGGCAAAAATTATAGACATCTAAATAACACTAAATCTAGAGAGGAAGTTCATCATCTTACCATTAGATTTAATATTACAGACATATGGCGACATCTTCATCCACAAGAATTACGGTACACGTGGCATAGAAAATTAAATGCCAAAATTATACAGCAGGGTAGGCTTGACTTCTTTTTAGTATCAGATTCACTAATTAATTCATATACCAATGCGAATATATTACCTGGGTACAAATCAGATCACTCGATTATAACGTTAGAAATAGGAAAATCAAATTATAACAAAAAGAAAACATTTTGGAAATTCAACAACACTGACAACAGTCTAGTAACTGATGAAAATTATATCGTTGAAATTAGAGACACTATTCAAAAAATAAAAATTCAGTACCTGCCTTTGGTCTACGTGATTGATACTATAAATGAAGTGGAAATATTCCAACCGAATATAAATTACCAACTTTTCCTCGAAGTATTAATGATGGAAATAAGAGCAACTACCCTCAAATACTCTGCTAAAAAAAAAAAAAGAAATTGAATAACGATGAGGAAAAAAAGGTCATTAAGGATATAGCCGATCTAGAAAGAGTAAAAAAACCCAATGAAGAAGTGATAATAGAGAAGAAAGAAAAACTAGAAGAAATACGACAAAGGAAATTAATGTGGTAATTTGTAAGATCAAGAGCAAATTGGATTGAAAACGGATAAAAACTCACGAGATATTTTTGTGGCTTGGAAAATGAACCCTTTGTCAGTAAAAATAAAATGCACAGACTAATTGACAGAAATGGTACAGAATTTTTGACAGACAGAGATATAATAACAGAAATTATACTCCTCCAACGAAATTAAATTGACAAATGTTGATATGGAAAGTATAATAGGAACAACACATAAAAAAACTATCAGATGCATAGGCAACGACCCTGGAAGGAGAAATAAATAACAATTAGGGAACTGTCGGAAAGTCTAAAAAACATGAAAAATAATAAATCCCCAGGCACATATGGCTTTAAGGTGGAATTTTTAAAATTCTTTTGGAAAGACATGAAACTATTTTGTTTATAAATCAATAAATGAAGCTTTTGTGAATAATACACTCTCACCAACACAGAGACATGTGATTATAACATTTATACCAAAAGGGGATAAGCGAAGACAATATATCAAAAATTGGTGCCCAATATGTTAATTAAATGTTATATACAATATATTTTCCAGTAGCATTGCCTCAAGAATGAAAAAGGTTCTACCTAAATTAATAAACGAAGATCAAACCGGATTCATCAAAAATAGATGTATAGGTGTTGACATAAGACCTGTATATGATATAATAAATCACATAGATTGCAAAAAGAAAGAAGGTATGCTTCTGCTGATTGACTTCGAGAAAGCCTTTGATACGGTTGCAGTTGCATGGAGTTTTATATTTAATAGTCTTAAAACTTTCAACTTTAAAGAAAATGTATAGAAATGGATCCTATTGTTTTTTAAAGACATAAAATCCTGTGTAATTATTAATAACGCGGCCTCACAATGGTTTGATATTCAGAGAGGGTGTAAACAAGGAGACGCATTATCTCCATATATTTTATGTGCAGAAATACTTCACCACTTGCATTGATAATAAGAAACAATAACAGTATTAAAGGAATAGTTATCGGAAAAAAGGAACACAAACTCTCACAATATGCGGATGACACTGCAATTTTTCTAGACGGAAAACGTGAAACTTTTGAATATTGTATCGCGACGATAATAGATTATGTTAAATATTCAGGTCTAAATATGAATTTTGAGAAATCGTTTGTGATATGTCTCGAACAGTTGAGAAATAAAAATATAAGATATATTATGCAGCATCTACACTTGGAATGGATTCCTAGTGCTTTTACACTTCTATGAACAACATTCAACTGTGAGTTAAAGAGCCTCTTGAAAATTATTCTTAACAAGAAAATTAAATCAATAAGAAAAGCTTTAGAGTCCAGGTCAAAAAGAAATCTTACAACACTTGGTAGAATTACTGTGGTAAAAACATTAATCATATCAAAATTTACACAACTATTAACATCCCTACCAGATGATAAAAGTAACTTGATTAAGGAAATAGAAACATTTTTATTTAAATGTATCTGGAAAAGCAAACCAGATCAAATAAATAGGAAAATAGTAATAGCGTGTAAAAACATACGAGAGGGAGGACAAGGCATGATTAATATAAAGGCGTACAAACAAGCTCTACTTATTACATGGATAAGACGCCTATTCAATCAAGAAAACGTGGCTTGGAAAAGTATAATTGTTAACGAATACAAGATGCTAAAATTTAAATCATTCAGCTGTGATAGATATATTAATGAAATTAAAAATCCTTTCTGGAAAAATGTAGATGACTATATAAACTATGTAGAGTCATATTATACTATGGAAGATGAAGACCAATTCCTGGACGAACCTCTATTTTTCAATAGTAAAATCAAAATAATGTCTGGCCTCCAAGAGTGTAGAAAATTACAACAAAAAGAAATATTTCTCATACACCATTTGTATAATGAAGAAGACAAAACCTTCTACACGAGAGGGGAAATAGAAAATAAATATTACATTAGCATAAACTTTATTAAGTGTAACCATATACTAAATGGTATAAAGAACTACCCCCAATATAAATATATTTTAAAATGTCATTTTAAAAGAGATGACATGGAATGCTGTTCACGCTACAAAAGAAACTTACAAAAATGTAGAAAAGGCACTCAGAATATAAACAAATTTATTCTGCCAAAAGAAAAACAAAATAAACATCAACTTAAATTGGAAAGAGAACTGGGCAACATTGAATGGAAAGAAGTTCATAAAGTCATACATAAATCATTGAACTGCACGAGGCTCTGGTTACAATTAAGAATTGTTCGTAGATAGCTGACGACAAATAAACGCGTCTCGCAATTTAAACAAAACCAATCACCCCTTTGTCAATTTTGCAAAGAAGAAGAGGAAAGTATCTCACACTTGTTCTGCGACTGCAGAATAGTCAAGAAGTTTTGGAA
>JASKDV010179757.1:0-12629 GCA_032466395.1 Aegires albopunctatus
TCTCTCTCTCTCTCTCTCTCTCTCTCTCTCTCTCTCTCTCTCTCTCTCTCTCTCTCTCTCTTATTTTCTTTCTTTCTTTCTTTCTTTTATCTATCTCTTAATTAATTGAAATGTGTGTATATTGCAGTGCAAAAATTATGAAAGACAACTTGTTTATAGAGATTCCCTCCCGATTTTTTCACAGAAGCAAGGAAACTATCTGAAAGTCAAAATGTAGACTAATCGTTGGGAATTTCCATGTAGGAGCCACCAAATTCAACAATGTTAAGAAACAGATCAAAGGGAGAGGGAATTTTACTTAACATAGTTATTTTAACTATAACTATACTTCTTTTTTATTTAATATGTTAAGAGCTCAGAGCCCTACACCATAAGGTTTAGGTGTGATAGATGTTTTATTGTTATCATCATCATCAACACCACCATTATCGTTAATCCTTCTTTTGTTTTTTTAATAGGGGGAATATATCTATGAGCGAGGTTCTAAAAATGGTAAAAGAGTTCAGTCCAACATGGGAGCTAAGAACCATGGAGTCATTATGCCAGATGCCAACAAAGAGAGCACTCTTTCAGCCTTAGTTGGAGCAGCTTTTGGAGCTGCTGGCCAAAGATGTATGGCTTTGTCAACGGCCATCTTTGTGGGTGAAGCCAAAAAATGGATTCCAGAGCTTGTAGAAAAAGCCAAGAAACTCAAAGTCAATGCTGGTAGGGAACGGATAAGACTTAGATGTGGTCTGTGGAGTGCTTATTATCTATTATGTGTTGATTATTCTTAATAATAATAATAATATTAATAATGAAAATGATTTATATTATATTGCGCCCACTCCCATTTACAAAACAGCTCTAGGCGCGCACATACTGATTGATATCAAGCATAATACACATTTTTTCAAAACATGTGACAAGAGTATGAAACTTTTCATCTACATAATGTTATCGATAAAATTCCAGATCATATAATTAATTCATCAATCAAGCTGTCAAATAGCATGTTATTTAGTACATGAAATGGTTCTTTATTTTACAATATTTTTCATTATTTGTATCTCAGAGTGTTTATAGTGAAATTGAGCCTAATTATTTGAACTTTGTTTTTAAAAAAGCATTATTTCAATATAATTTTAGTCACCCCAGGAAATGGGATAATTCAAAACATTGATAGATGTTCATATCATGATATATTATGATAAATATGGGCCTAGATCTACATATTAGAAAATATAAAAGTATATTATATTGAACTATATGTTAGGAGCATTTGGATAGTAATGCATATGTAAACGCCAATTGTTGCAACTGCATTTAAAAATTTCTTTGAACCACTATGTAATTTGCCCTCGTTCACAGGTGATCAACCAGATGCTGACCTTGGTCCTCTCATTTCACCTGAATCCAAGAAACGTGTCTGTGATTTAATTCAAAGTGGTGTTGATGCTGGCGCAGATATTCTTTTGGATGGTAGAAATGTCAAAGTAAAGGGATTTGAAAAAGGAAACTTTGTTGGACCCACCATCCTCCATCAAATTTCAGTAAGTTTTTTTATTTTTATTTATGCAATCTTATAAAATATTGTTTCTCAAGCCACAGTTTCCTCTGACATCCTTTTTCTGGCAGCATAATTGAATTGATAGTTTGGAGCATTAGATATGTTTTTTTTAGAACAAACACAATTACCTCAATGTTGTTTTTTCTTCAGCCAGAAATGAAATGCTACACAGAGGAGATCTTTGGACCAGTCTTGGTCAGCATGGAAGTAGATACTCTTGACGATGCTATCAAAATAGTTAATTCCAATCCCTATGGTAATGGAACAGCCATATTCACCACCAATGGAGCAACAGCTCGCAAATATACCATGGAATGTGATGTGGGACAGGTCAGTATGAATTCCTAAATATTACCTGTTTAACGGATGACTTTAGATCCCCCAAAAAGACCCAAGTGAGGATTGATATTGTAGGCCTTGGATAATAATACTGATAATCGTTCTGCTACTACTACTTTATATCATCATTATTATTATTATTGATTTGACTGACTTATGGCCTACCACTTCCATGCCGTCCGACTGGGATGCCTTGGCAACTTCTGATATGCTCTTTGTTCGTAGTTTCCCCATCTTAGACAGTTGTAACACAGTTGTTAGACAAAATTGTTAGGTTGTTCAGATCTCTTTCAGTTTTCAGTCGAAGGGGTGTTGTGTTGTTTAATTGTGATAAATCGTTGTTGAGTACTATTGGGAGCGTCGTAACGGGGCGTCCAAGGAAATTTTCATTGCTCTCCTAGCGGGAATATTTTCATTTTTCCCCAATGTATGTTTGAAAAGGTGCTATCTGTGCTCTGGTATTTGAGAAAGTTAGTGGTTTTTTATTGCATTTTTGATACAATCTGGTATTTGATATCTTCGCAAGATATCATGTGATATCATATTGTTATTATTATTATTATTATTATTATTTTTATTGAATAGAACTTTAAAACACTCAACCAACGTAATCCCAAACTTACTTAAAGTAAGTTCCTTATCATTGAAATTGGTTACTATTACTATTATTATATTAGGCTCGGGGGAATAATTGTTTAAAATTATTTGTCATGCTTTTCATCACCCAGATGAATAATATCAACTGCCAAATTGAATATTCATTTTTGTTCATTTTCTTTCATTTGCCATGTTGATTGTCAAACATTTATAAAGGGTGATGATGGACAAATGACTGAAAATAAATTATTCCCCTTCAATGATAGATCCCTAAACTCCATGGTCCAAGACATTAAATTGTGCCTGTGGCCATGTGGTGTTACTAGGTGGCAGTCATTGTCACTGTGATGTTCTCGTGATAGGGGTTTGGGGACTGGAGGGGGAAGGAGTTTATAATAATGTTTAAGTGTAAGAGTTACATTTTTTTTCATTCTTCCACACACACATAACGCCAAGGCATCTATGAGCGTAGGAAGGAATCTGATAGAGACAGGCATCAATTCTTCCCCGAGTTTCCCTTTTTGTCTAACTTGAAAGAAAATGACTGTTAGCTGGGGAAAAGAAAGGAGGGGCCATAAATGTAAACAGTGACTTGAACAAACCGAGTATTGACTTCACTTTCAACATCGAAAACAAAATCTCTTGATAAAGCAATAATTAATGTTTGATATTCATAAACACGAACATTGTCACTAGATATCAAGTTTATGATTGAAATTAATGCTTTCACGGTTCTGGTCCTAATAAGGTTGTTTTTTTAACTGTCTCCCTTTTAAGTTACATCAAGAAGTTCAGTTTTGGTATTCATGATACCACTATTTCCTTTGTAATAAAAATCGCCACAATCAAATGTTATCAATTATTTACTAGGGCCTAGTGTAACCCTTTGAATCTATTCATACTTACTATGTCTTTACTTTTCATTTAAAATCGATTATTCAATTTTCTGGACAATTGTAAAATCAACACAATTACTTGAAGAATGAAAAACAATCTGCCAATCTTTATATTATGTATGAATAATTCCTTATCATCAGCCGCCTGTATATATTTTAAACATGTACACTCCATTACTCCATAGGTTGGTGTCAACGTGCCCATTCCTGTCCCATTGCCCATGTTTTCCTTCACTGGGTCACGAGGTTCTTTCCGTGGCGACCAAAATTTCTATGGCAAACAGGTATGAGATATATCATCAGCTATTATTGTCAAATATGAAAATTAAGTTTGAAGTCAATGGAAATCTTAAAATTTTAGATGAAATAACAAAAATCTGATATTGCTAGTTTACACTTATGATTAAAATGGCCATTCGTTTACAAAACATCCTTAAATTCCTTCTCCTTCTCGTCTTCTTACCCATCATTTTACTCCTTACAATATCGAGGGATCAATTTAAATTTCAAACTCAGTAGGCCTATCTCTTGATCCTATTTAAAATTTTTAAAAATGCTTTATTTCCTTCACATAAATCATAATCACTCTTGCTGCTGATCAAACTCTGACCTTGCCCCCACTTTTTTTCTCCTCTCTTTTTGCCTCTCAAAGGGAATCCAATTTTACACTCAAGTCAAGACAGTCACCCAGATGTGGCGTGGAGAAGATGCGACACCTTCCAGAGCTGCAACAACTATGCCTGTGCAGCAGTAGATTAAATTGACGCTCAAATTTGCTTGTGAGTTTTTGAATGAATAATTTTTTTTGCTAAAGCCAGAGCTACTAACTATACATAGAACTTAAGTACTTGCACATCTTTTTGGCCATTCTTTCATTAGTTCAATGCCCACAAAGATATTAATATGTTGATTAAGACCAAGTCAGTCACTGCTGCCTTATTAGCTGTACTGTAGACTGTGTCTTGTTTTGTCTATATTCTAGTTGTTATTTATATATTCTTGTTCTTTTATTTGTACTGTAAAAAGTATGCTCGAATAATACGCACAGAAGTAAATACTCCCATTCCAACTTAAGAAGTCCACTTTCGGTCTTAAAACTATAAATAATTGATAAAAATACACCAAAAATATCAGAGACAGAAAATGTACGTTATGTGCAATTTGTGCACTCTGGCATCCATCAGCATAAAACTCAAACACCTACAATTTATTGATTACTATTTCCTTGGTTCATCCAAAGAATCAAAATTAGTATAAAAATGTATGGGTATTTATATGACTTACACAGAGTATGTTTTATACATGCACGTGTGTGTGATTGTGGAGATTTTTTTAAATATGGCAATGGTGGTTTTTATGAGAGAGAGAGAGAGGGGGGGGGGGGGTTCCCTTCATTATTTTGTTACACCACAAAAATGTACAAAGTTGATTTGCATGATTGCATTTGAAGTACACTGTTGATGGATATAGAATTGAGACTTTGTTTTAAATATGGCTATCCAAAAGTTAACCAATTGTTGATATTTTCCAATCTAACTCCTCTCCCACTCTCTCTTTACAGTATTAATATATGAACAAATTACATCATCACCAAAGTCTGCATCTTGACTCACTTGTTATGTGCCATTACTCAACTTCCTTTGGATGAAGAAATCTTGGATGATCATGAAGTTTTAGATGCATATTGCAATTTACTCCTAGATCTAGTTGTGAATTATTTATTATTTACCCATAACATTTGGATTTAATTACAAAGATGGATTTGAAATATTTGGAATATTACAAATCATTTTCCATTTTTCTAAATTTTGAATTTTTGTGGAGATTGTGCTCGTCAGTTGAAATACGTCTTTTTCTTCCATGAAGATGATTGTTTGTCTATGATCTTTTAAAAGAATTTGCACAAATTAAGATATAACAAATGACATAACCCAAATGTCTTGTATAAGTTGTACGACTACTTATCATCTTACTTTTTCATGGACCCTGAGATAACCCTAGTGGTTGACTGAGCCCTTAAACTTCAAATAACTAACTAACTAACTTGTTTTTTCAAATATTATACTTTGACAGTATTAATATTATATTAGTTTTTATAAATTATAATGGAATTACTGGATCTCTAAATATGAGTGGAAATCCTGTTTTAGTTTTTTTTAATGTATTACTCTCACAAGCATATAAGAAAAATAAATAAGTTGTCTCATGTTGTTGCTTATGGTGTACAGGGAGGTCATATTACAACTTATTAAGACCCTTCTATATACCACCACACATTTGATATTTATATTTCTTACAGCAATATGCTAAAATGAAAAAGTAATTAAAAATTCTTTTTTTTTCTTCCTTAAAATTGTTACTTATCCATTTCCCAAAAAATAAGTTTAAAGAGAAAGAGGAAGCAGGAAAGCTGGTGTGAATTCAACAATCTATTTAATTTGCAAGAAAATAATGCAAGAACAATTTGGGTGATTTTTTTGGATGTCATTAATTATGAAAGAAATGGTTCCCTAGTTATTAGACAGAAAGTAGATTCAGTGTTGTTACGACTACATTTAAACTTTGAAAATTTTCATTTGACCTCAATGGTAATGTGTCATGCTGAATCTCATTCATTTATTGTTGTTTAAAATGAAGTTCAGAACTTAACGAATGATCAAAGGGAGAATTGTTTTTTTAATTTTTTTCTGTTTCTTTTTCAATTTATTCTTATCAGTTTTTTGATATTCATTGTATGTATTGTTCCTGTTTACATGATATTCATCTCAATAATGAATTGTTATCATTGTTAACAAATGTTATGTTATTGGAAAAATAAAATATATTATAAGGTGTGGATCAAGTGTTTCAAATGTTTTATCCATCTTGAGAGCTTGAATATTTTTTAAGTATTGTTGATGGCACTGGAATCAAGGAAAATGGCTAGTTTTGTATCAATATTTTGCTCTAATAAGGCTTAACACACAAAGCACTAGGTCTCCAGCAGTGCTTAGCTAGCCAGCCAGGTAAGCCGGTGGACAAAAGTACCCCAGCGCTTTGACCTGCCTGGCCCAGTGCATTTAACCAGCTGATTTTGTTTTGGGGTTGAATATTCAAAGATGCATTCCTTTTCACAGTAATGTAAAATATCCAAAAATAAAAAGTAGACAAATGTAATTGACAGTAGTAACATAACTTTTGATAATGTAATCGTCTCAAGGCAATGTGTTCAAAATGTAGATTGTCATGTAAATAGCAGATGATAGCTTATTGGCTAATATCATCCTCATATCAGAACCCACAATACCCAAGGCATGCACAATTAATTAAACGCCGCCCCGTTAATGTGTGATGTTTATATGAGGGAACAAAGAAAAGATGAAAAGAACAGCTGATATTAGTGACCAAACCTCTCACTCACACCTTCCTCCCTATATCTTTCAAAAAGATACCATTTTGATAAGAAGTAGACCAATTTGGCTAAATTTTCTGGCCCCTCCCTCGTTTCTCACCTCTGCTTACTACTTGCCCAACCTCATTCTATACTAGTCATGTACCTATTTTGAATGAAACAGGCTATAGTGATAATAAATAGCCAACACCTGAATATGATCGGATGTAAGTTATAAAGTAACTTTTCTATGGTCAGTATAATCTGTTCAGGATGAAATCGATTGCTCAAGATATCAAACTAGGGACTTTTTTCACATCCCTATCTTGCAAACTTATAGGCTACATGCTGTGTGACT
The DNA here is from genome assembly GCA_032466395.1 of Aegires albopunctatus. NCBI lineage: Eukaryota > Metazoa > Mollusca > Gastropoda > Nudibranchia > Aegiretidae > Aegires > Aegires albopunctatus. Next base: position 7,110 of record JASKDV010179757.1, read on the forward strand.
CACTCCAACCTGCCCAACCGTAAATTGTCAAACCACATCGGTGCTTATGTTCATAAGCTTATATTATTTGATTAGATTGATTAGATGCACCCATAGCCACCTTTACTTTATGCAATTTGTGTATATTAAGTTATTATAAGTATTATGAAATGTAATCTTATCTTGTCATTGTAGACTTGAAAAACGATGATGTAAATAAAATCATTATATTATATGTTGGTGTCCTGTGTTAGGTAATAACTCCTATTAGATATAGGTGTAGCATTGTAGTATGCTTGATATCTATCTCTACTCACTTTCTGTATGCTCACACAGTAAAAACCAGATGGCTATCAAGGCAGTATTACTTTTCCATGAGGAGGAGAAGGGTGGGGGACAAAATGATGGCCAGCAACAGACCATTCTTTTAGCACATTGCTAACATGAGGGCAACATAAAGAAAAAAAATCTTTTCTCATCCTCACTTTGAGGCTGTGACATTTATATTCGAAACAATGGACTCATGATAAGTTCCTAATTTTCCAGATCAAAAGTGGCAACCTCCTTACATTACTTACAAAGACCCTTTGAGACAGTCAGCCCAACTTTTCTGAACACAACAAATCATAATAAAGAGGAAGATACCATTATTTACTACAAGAGGGGTGTTCAAACAATATTTGACAAAATTTCAAATAGGCCTTTTCCACGTGTCTCGACCTGCCACACCCACTTTTGGAATGGACTCAACCCTGAGCCTCCCAAGCTGATTCATTGTCAATTATCCTGATTTTGATTGGATTAAAGTGCAGCTAGCAAAGCGTTAATATATAATATATATATATATATATTGTTCTTTGATGTAACTAAAATTGTTTAATCACCTTTTGTTCTGGTTTTGTGGTGATAAAAGGTAATTTTCATCCCCCTAATCTAGGCCATTGTCCATCACGCACTAGAGCATGGTTAGCGCTTCCCCATTGAATTTATCATGACACACAGGTGTGGGACAGTTCTTCTCTGTTTATCTTAAAGATAAGATAATGTCTATTTTATTAACAATATATTATCATTTTTTCTTTTCATTTCATTTTTATCATTATTGCCATTAAGCTCCATCAACAGTAAAAGTGTTTGTCACGAACCCACCTTTCAGTAAGGACAGTGAATACTCATCCAAATATTAAAAGTATAAAATCGTAAATAACAACAAACAAAGAATTGTCACAAAAATAATTGATGTAGATCTATTAAAATCAAAACACAAAAGCAACAATTATAAACACATCATTTTCTTTATTTAGGTACTAAAATAATAAATCATCAATATTTCACTCTGTCTTGCTTTATGAAATATGAATTCAATGGATTCAGACAAAAGCATGACTTTGTGAGGTAAGCTTTCTTGCACCAACAAAAATGAGAGGTAAAATTGGCTTATAAGACCCACAGACACAAATGAACATATGATATATATTACATGAATAATGTATAAATTTGGACATAAATAAACAATTTCAAAATATGTCTGACAGAAAATCTGATTTACAGAAACATAGAACAAATGAATTAGAATCATACAACATATTATTTATCAGAAGAAAATAAGAGACACCTTTACAGTAATGCTGCAATAAAAATGAATAGTTATGATCTAATAATACTAATGATCTGGATACATTTTTTTTTTTTTTTTAAATCTTAAAAAATTAATTACTTCATGCAATCAGATCATCATGTAATTAAGGGGAAATTTTATTTAAAATATGACAAAGATGGAGATGCAAAATATGTTCGTTTAAAATGTAAATATTTAAAAATGAATATTATTAATGAAGTAAAAGATGAAATATTTACTACTACCATTCCACTAGATACGGCTTATCTTGATACAGTACATAAAAATTCCAAATTGTTATTAGTCCTAAGGCGTAGATCTATGTTAATACTAATAGATAATATATAATATCAAACTCTCAACTACCTTTGTAACTTGAGCACTTTTGGACTTGAAGAAATCAATTCATGTTGCAGTTGCTAAATTCTTGCTTCTATTTTCATTTATGAATTAAACATTAAAAAACATTGAGTTAGAAGTTAAACCATTGGATATCTTTTACATAGATTAATTAGGTTTTTGATAAATTTAACATTCATTGCTAATTTTGATATTTATATAGCACATATTTTTTTTCAATTTTGAGGTGAACTAAATTTCTTTCTACACACTTGTTTTAAATTTTGAAGAAAAAAACCCTGAAAAAACAATGGGTCTTTGCTTCTGATATAATAAAGATTGAGATTAATGATATAATTTTCTAACAAACAAAAAACACACAAAAAATGCATGGCAAATATTAAAATGATAGAAGTAGAAGTGAATGGAGAAAAAAAGTGATGAAAACTGAAATATCAGGGAGAAGGCTCTCCAAGGGAGACATCCTGTTGTTGAGACTATTTCTCAAATGATAGTTATTATATTATAAGCAAGTTGATTGGCCTTGTTTTAACAACAGTAACAGCTGTTCAGAAACTGAACAATATTTATTTTTAAAACCCATGTGTATAATTATAATGGCAATGGTTTTAGGTTGTTCAGCTACATCTCATACTACTAATAATAATATGTATTTTCAAATGATGATTGAATAGGTGTGTATAGGTAAGATGAAGGACCATGTGTTAGCATAGCAATGTCATAAATTAGCACATTATGTGTATACATTGGTCGTATAGTAATAAGAGGAGATTACATGCTTGAAAAAAGGGACACCTTTGTCCTTGATTAATGAAAATAATTTCAATACCTCTACAGCAAGATGAAAATCTCATATCATCGAGGACAATCAGGTCACAAGCTCAGGAAACAGAATTTCTAGGGATGTAATTTATACCCTTAAAACTTAATGTGACAGTGTCTACAAAGAGGGGACAATTTTGATGAGGTTTGACCTTTTCCATAGACTTAACCTTGGTGTATTTTGAGAATTAAACTAATCTCCATCTTTTTTATTAGTAATAGTTCTAGATTTAACTATATTGTTAAAGTTTTATAGCATGCATTTTTGTATCATAAATTTTCTTTCTACTGTGTAGATCTCAATTTCCAACTTCTTTTCTATCTGTCCTGAATAACCTGTTTCAATTTTACCTATGTGGGCTTATCAAGGACCAAGCCCCAAGTATCACACTTTTGTTATGCATCCCATCATGAACTGTCTGACCAACTGTAGTATGCTCAGATTCAGAAAGGGAGGAGGAGAAGAAAAGGTCTTGTGAAGGATTTTGAATTGCAATGGCCTGGATAACAGTGCCAGAACCAGAATGGCCTGCCAGCACTTTAAGTGGAAATGCGCTATAAAGTAACACATTTTTTTTTAAATTTTACATCAACAAAATTATTGGGGGCTGTCTTGGTCTATGATTTGTTACTGACCTATTCATGAAGATAAAGATGATATCCCATCATGCTGAATTTGTGGGAGCTTCTTCAATTAGGGAAGACCATTGCAAAAGCAGAAAGGAAATTAAAGACCTCTCTTAGCCAAATAAAAAGGGGAAACTTAGATAATCATGAAAATTTTGTATATATATCTGTAGCTCTGTGACTGTGCAGAAGTATTTGATGCTTTATTTTAAATTTTAAGTACTTCAGAGAAAATGAGGTTGACCAATATTCCTCTTCAATTTCATGGGCAGCATAAAGTATTAGATTGAGAGGTTGTATTCTCTTTTCAGTCTTGCATGGATCATAAATAAAAATCACAAGTACTTTGACTAAAGGTCATGTACTTTCTCATTACACATCAATGATAATTATTTGGAGTTTAAGATCTCCATCAACCTCTAGGGTCATATCAGCGCCCATGGAAAAACTAAGATAATGGGCTAGTTAAAAGAAAGAAAACAAGTAGAAAAAATAGGTTTTAGAAGAGGAAACAAGTTGCAAATGATGAAAAGCAGCTCTTCAAATACCAAATATAATAATAAAGTAACTAAATAAAAACATCATCTCTTAAAAACAAAAAACCTAATTAACAACGGCCATCAAGCCCCAAAACATGAACCGTAAACACCACCCTGGATTTTCTATGCCCTTTGTGAGCACAAGCACTTGGGTCCTTCAAGATAGCAAGTGACCGCGATAGTATTTTTAAGTTAATGCTCACAAATGGGAGATGGCCACTGGGAATGTGCCTGACTCCCTCCCCTCAGCATATTCTCCCACCCCTCTCTGAGGGGAGACTGAAAGACAGAAGATAGAGTACACATGGGAGAAAAAGTAGAAGCTCCCTTCTCGGCCCTTAGTCATCTCTTACGAAATGCGTGGGGAGCACTTCCAGAGGGTCTATTCTTCCCTCTTAGTTGAGGTCCCGGAACACATAAGGGGTAAACATCAATGTTAAAACAACAAATCATTAGATGAATCTAACCTCTCCTGGAGGATTATGATATGTAATTCAACAATTATCAGCCAATTTTTTAAAAATCTTATAATTAACTTGAAAATTCACATTTTTGTAAATAAGCTATCATTGTAGAGTGTTAACGATGGTATAAGTATAAACAGTTGGTTATACACAAAAACATAATATTTTTCATATATTATCACAAAGAGAATACACCTTGACATGTCATATCCTTAACAACAAAATGTAAAGATGAAGATGTTGCTACCCCTTATATTAAGGCTTACATCACTGAAATAAATGATAGTACGAATGAAAATGGGGGAAATGTGAAACCCTAGTGAAACCTTACAATCCGGCCTGAAGCAAAAACTGGCAGTATAGTTGAAAGTTTGTCATTATATATTAAAATATTAAAGTGTTTCCTCTTTGTGAGTAGGCATAGTTTTAATATTTCAGGCAAGAGCTCTTACCTGGTCTACTAAAGGGTGTCTGATATTTGTAACTTCTAATTTGGAGAGAAAGGGAAAAGGTTGGTAGGAAGAGGATTGATGGAGGGTGCTGTCATTTTGTCCTTTCCTCATTCATGTAATTACATCATTTTAATTTTAATTAAAGCAGATTGCTTGGTGCCATTTTTAAGGACAGCTTTAAAATGATGATTTCTCTATTTGAAGACATCGACTACCTTGTCAAAGTAAGAGGTCTGGCTTTGTTAAATTTCCAGCCAAAGGGATAGATGGCAGTGTATCGCAAAAAGGTAAATTCAAAGAGTGAACGTTTTGTGCTTTTTATCAACAAAGCACAGGGCGTTGTTTATTAGGGAGTTTCAGTCTGCATTAATAGAAAATTGGTTTATGACATAAACAATGACTAAAATCAGAAGAAGAAAAGTAAGAGAGAAAAAAAAGAAAAATAAATGTCAATGCAAACATGAACATGACATTAATACAGAAATTTGGCAAAGATCAAATACTTTCACAGCTCAAACATCTCTTTAAAGTATAAAAACAAGATAAACAGAGTGTGTGTTTCTGTATCTGCGTGAGTGTGGCTGTGTGTGTGTGTGTGTGTGTGTGTGTGTGTGTGTGTGTGTGTGTGTGTGTGAGAGAGAGAGAGAGAGAGAGAGAGA
>JASKDV010179768.1:0-12629 GCA_032466395.1 Aegires albopunctatus
AACCCTCTTACTTCCTATTTAATTTCTAACAAGTCTCTCCATCTCTTTCTTTCTCTATCTCCCTCTCTCTCCCTCCCTCTCTCTCTCCAACTTTCTCCCTCTCCAACTCTCTATCTCTTTTTCTCGTTTTTTTCTTCTCTTCATCAGTATCTTTCAGCTACGGCGTAACATTCAGAGACGCTGTCTCCCACAATCAGTCAATAAATATTCCATCCATTCTGTTATATCTTGTGAAAATCGTCTTCTTGGTTGTCCCTTTCCTTGTTAATCTTCCATCATGCCTTCCAATACACCAGTTTGTCAAAAGTGTCATTATGTCTTTTGAGATGACCAAAGAATGATAGTTTTTGTTTTTTAATAGTTCTCATTAGGTGCAAATCTTTGATGTTCAAAATATTCTTTATGTTTTCATTACTTTCTTGTGTACGTGTATGCTACTTTCTTTAGCTGTCCATGGCACTCTGAGTGAGGATCTTCCATAGCATTTCATCATTATTTTATTTTCATCACTCTTCGTGATAGTCCTGGACTCACCACATCCATACAGCGCAGCAGGAAAGACACACACATGTTCTTAAAATTCAGTATTTTTACTTGGTGGATTTTAATTTGATATCAATTGCAATAGCTTAGTGGTGATGTCAGTTGTCGTATGGCACGTGAAATTAAATCCTTCTATTTGCAAAATTTTCTTAGCATTTGCTGGGCTTCAGGGGCATATATGGTGTGTGTGTGGCTAAAATATTAAATTGTGTTGTGTTACTCAGATTAATGGTTTGAAATATAAATTAATTTTGATACCTTCTTGAAATAATCATTCCATAGACTTTTGATAATTAATTCAACTGGAAAAATTAAAAGTAAATCATCATATGTCTAATGATTTTCACTTAGAATAGAGAGATTTGAATCGAAAAGAGAAAGTATTCTAACAAGTTAGATTTGACTGGCTTACTGTAAGTTTAGAAAATCTGCATTTGATTTTGTTTTTATCGTTTATTATAATAATGCTAAATGTTATTTTATCTACCCCGGATAACTAGCAATATATATTAATGTGGATCAATGAATTGGGAAAAAACCAAACAAACCAGCAACAAAACAATGGTAATAGTCATAAATGATAAATAATGCAGTGAAGAAATTGACAAACCTGAGAGTGCTGAAGAATAGATAGGTATTGTGCACCTCCTGTACAAACTGGTGAATGAGCATTAATTTGTAAGGTACTACATGTTCTATTCAATAATAACGTATTACTCTTCCAAAACGTCAAATCCCATTACAATTATTATTAGCCACCCATCCGCATACCTCTACCCTCTGCCACAGCAGGGATTTGATGATTTTTGTCCTTCTAAGTAAGATGCTTTCTCATGCTTACCTCCCTTAACCCAGATCAATATAACTTATAAGTGGGGTAATGGCTAAACGCTGGAGGTACCACCTGCAACAATAAGTTATGAAAAGGGAATTTCCTTCAGAATCCAAATAAGGTGCAGTCCTTTTTAAAAACATTCTTTTTAGTTGTGTTTTTTTAATATATGGCATTCTGAATCAGAATTTTTTTCTCTTAGTAAAGTTGCAATTGACACTTCCCTAGGATTGTTGCAATTTTCACTGCGTCCCTTACTTATTAGGCTAATTGGTGGTGAATGTTTTTCTAGGTGGAACAAGTTTCAATCTCTTTTAATTCCATTTCATAATTTTGAATCTGAACAGAAGCAGAAAATCAATGTAAACCAATTCTTGATTTAATTTTATTCAAGGTGCTCACTTTCTTGTATGTCTGGATTGTGACAATACGGCCAGACAGTGAAAGGGTTTGTGTGTAAATGTAATGGACTCTGAGGTCGTCCAGCCAGGCTCAATGCCAAACACCCTGATGCAAGACGATGTTGGAGGCGATGGACAAGAGGATGGGGGATCTACTTCAAAGGTATTTTTATTTTTCATTGCTGGCTAGTGACATTATTAAGGATTGAGTCCTTCAGGTTGCATGCAGTAAGTTTTTAGGGTTTTAATATTATTACACAATTAATTCATAACGTACAAAGTCCATCTCATTTTCTTTCAGTCGTGTTAGTCTTGTTTGGTAGACCTACATCTAAACATGTTATGGTTATTTGCCTTTATTTTTCTTTTTTCTTTAAATCTTATTTTGATTTGCTTTTTTATGATTGTAAATGATTCAACTAACTATCATATTTATTTGTAAATAATGGTATTAACGTATTAACCCTTTCTGTGAGTCAAACCAACGGAATCCAACAGCAGCTCATAGGGGTATTCAAGGTTTAAACAGACACAAGGCAACATGCCAAGTCCTATTGGAGACAGACTAATATCAGGGGTCCCATGTGTATGAAATATACACATGTAAAAGAACCCTTGGCTGTTTACAAGGCAGTCTAGGAAAACCCCGATATCACCAAAGTTGTGGACTTGGGTAAAATTCAATACAACATCAAAGTTTGCAAACCCTAGCCTAAATGTATTTGTACTTTATAATCCATTTGAGATGTTTTATTGCTTTGGCTTTGATCATTATAATTAAAATAATGAATCATTTGATATTTTCATAAGTAAAATGACTTATTCTGTAAAGTAATGCAAGGCCTCTACTCTTCTTAAGTTGATTTTTACCCATCTCTTTTAAGATTCTAAACACCCAAGTATATTCCTCCTGTTATTAGCGGGTAATCTTTTGTTAATCTTCATCCAAATAACACATATTTGAAGATGTAGTTTGTTAAATTCTTCAAGATTGATAAAGATGCAAACTTTGTTTTTATAAGGTTGTATTACTTTTTGTATGTGATGTGTACATCTCGTAATTTCAATCCCAAGACCTAAAATTCCTCTTGTTGCAGTATCCAAATTCTGACATAATCATTATAATTCATACTTATACAAAATTGAGGGGGTCAGAAGAACAACAAGGTTAAGTCACATGATGTCAGTTTTGAGAAAATTGACAAAAAGTATGGACTTAACCTTGATGTTGCATAATCTGTCGCAGACCTAACACAATCAGCACTCCACGTGGTTTAGCGTTACTGTTTCATCATTGATATAAATAGATAGCCCACGACACGTTTTATATTGTAGGTAATTGGGTAGCACTCTATTTTTAGATAAATGTGACTTAACCTAGTTGTTCTGACTCCTTCAATTATATATACGCATACAGACGTTTAACTTAATTATATTTCACAAACTCACCAAAAACCTTATATGTAACAAACCTACTATAATACAATTTTTATAATGATCCCAAACAATGATATTTTTTACACAGAATTAATTTGAACTTTACTCTTAGATTTTGATGCTGCAGGTCTAGGAAATCTTAACTTGAAGGATTAAATAAAATGCAGTTTAGTACAAAAGAATTTAGTTGTTTCATATCACAATCTTCTTTGTTCGTACATCAACTGGTGGCAATGTTGAAAAAGTTTACAGTAATGGTCTTTTCACCAAGAAAAACCCAACCCATCTTAGTTGAATAAATTTCATCTACTTTTTGAAATGTAAAAAAAAAAAGAAAAGAAAGATATGCCTGACATTGTCCATTGATATTGAATTTGAATCCATCATTAATTTGACATGTTTTGAAATTAGTATTATGGTCTAAAACTTATGATTTTTTTTTTTAAAAGCATGGAGCGTAATTTAATTTTCATTATTTGGATATGCACTATATATATATACTATATAAAAATGCTACCTACCTATTATTATTATTATTATTTTTATTATTATTATTATTATTATTATTATTATTATTATTATTATTATTATTATTATGATTATTATTTCAGAAAGGGGCTAGTACTAGTTCCAAAGAGAAAAATGTAAAAGTTGAGAAAATGAAAGAGGAGATCAAGCAAGAGGCCAACAATCAGTCATCTCAAGATTTATTTGAATCCCAGAAAGAAGGCAGCCAAAAACTGCAACCTGGAGAGGTTGGTTTTGCATTTTCATTACTGTTTATTTATTTCTCTATCTATTTAATAAGCCTTTGCTATTTTCAAGAGTGTGCAAATGTTTGCCCTTCAAATGTTGAAGGAAAGTTTAATATTAATGTGACTGAAAGTGTCCTTTTTGGCATGTTGATATTCCCAGTCCACTAATACTGTGCAGAAGGTTGAGAATAGCTCTCTGTTGCATCGATGTGGTGCGGTCACCATAGCAAACCAGACCGATGCGATAGAGAACTATTCTTGACCTACTACATATTATTAGTGGGCTGGAAATATCCATGAGTCACAAAGGGCACTTTCATTATTCACATGCTGGTGTCAGTATGTTTGACTAACTGACTTACAACCACAGAAGGCAAATATTGAATCATTTCCTAAGCTCAAAACCAACTTTTTAATGGATGTGCCAACACCTCTGAAATCACTGATATATAGGGGTGTTGCTTTACATATATATATATATGTTATATATCTTGTAATTTCAAGGAGTTAAATGGAAACGAAACGAGTGGCTTAATTACCAGGCTATATTTGCCATGCACAGCTTAAAATTCATGCCAAAAACATTGTAATGATTGATTTTGGCACCATGTCAAATGGTAAGCCTACAATTGAAGTCTGCCAGTTTGATTCCCTGCTTTTGCTTAGTCCGGCATTGAGTCCTTGGGAAAGTCTCTTTATTTAAATGCAAATATAATGTTCTTCATTGCACTCACACGTGTGTAAGGAGAACCTGGTTAAGGTAGAGAAAATTCTTGTTGGTATGCTAGCTCTACTGAAGGTTTCCAAGAAGATTTGAAGGTTATGACGTGAAATGTCCTGCTAGGGGGGATAAATTAAGTAAAGGCCGGGAGGCTGCTCTTGCTGCGGAGATACAAACTAAATTTCCTCTCTATTTTTAACTTTATATGGTATAGTAATGGCTTGTTGAAAATCAATTTGTCCACAGACAACACTTCAACAGAAACTACCATACAGATATTTTAAGATTTTAATCTTGCTTTTCATCCACAATTCTACCACTTTGTGTGATTTTTAACATGATTTGTTTTCTTATTAAATGCAACAACTTATTGTGTTATATTATTATTAGATTTTTAGATGTGAAAAAAATGTCATTGTACTCATGAAATAGAATTGATTTTTACAAATAAAGGATAAAGATCAGATTTGATAAATTATTTTCCTCTTTAAAAAATAGATATTCTTTTTAACCATATTCTTATGAACAAAATTGTTATGTTCAATAATGCTGTTACAGAGAAGTTGTATTATGAATGATAATCACTCTCACTTTAATCCTTTTTGTTGAAGTTAATTTTAAGCATTTTTGATCTTTTAGGTGCTGTCCAGTGACAATAAAGGCCGATCCCGCATAGTTACCCTAGAAGACAGAGAGGAGGCTGATGAGGAGGAATCAGAGGAGAGCGTGAAGGATGGGCCAAAGAAAGATGCAACTCCATCTGTAGGAGACAAGGGTCTTACTTCGAATGTTCCAGATGCTATGCAGCTTCCTGGCTTCGTGCACGTTGACCAAACACTTAAAGGGGCTGTAGATCCAGAGGAGGAAGATATCCACGTCATCACCAAGTCTAAAGGAAAGAGACCAAACAGATCTCCTGAGAAACTTGCTGCAGCTAGAAAGGCCGCTGAAACCTCATTTGGTTTTGATGATGAACCGGAGCCGGTATCTAAGAAAGCAAATGGTGTCAAGGACGTTGAGGAGAGTGGTCCCGATGCTAAAAGGGGTAAAAAGAGTCCAAGAGCTTCAGAAAAGACTGAAGAAGATGAGGAGCCTTCTAAGCGTGGTCGTAAGAAATCCAAAGAAGAATCTGTATCAGAGGAAGTGGCAATGTCGCCTCGACGCGGAAGACCACCCGGTCGTAAATCCAGTAAAGCTGAAGCAGCGGAATCTGAATCTCCCGCCAGAAAGGCAGAGGAGGAGAATTCTGTCGAAGAGAGTGGAGAGAGCCAAGAAGCAGAAGAGAAAACAGTCTCCAGTTCTGGTCGTCGTCGTGGTAGACCCCCAAAGAGGTACGGGGAAGAATCCCCAATCCCATCTAAACCCACTAAACCCAAAGCCAGTGAAGAAAAGAAAGGGCGGGGGAAGCAGAAAGTTGAGGAGGTTGCAGAAGTCGAATCCCCGAAAAAGAAATCTGAAAGCACTTCTGCGTCATCAGGAAAGAGAGGACGTCCTCGCAAAGAGGTGGAAGAGGGGGTAGTGGAGCCTCAAAAGAAGAAGGGCAAGTCGAAAAAGGAAGAGGAAATTGCTGAGGATGAGAAGCCAATCAAAGAGGAGAAGAAGGTTAAGAAGCAGTCCCAAAAACAGGTGGAGGGTGAGGAGAGTCCAATTCCCTCAAGGGCCACCCGCAAGGCCATCGCCCAAGTCATTCAAGAGGAGTCTTCGAAGAAAGTGGGCAAGGGTAAGAAAGACGTGGAAGTAGTTCAAGAGGTGAAGAGACGAGGCCGTCCGCCAAAATCAGCTGTCGCCACTCCTGAAACTCCCACACCATCCCGTCGTGGTAGACCAAGGAAGACTCCCGAAGTGGTTACACCTAAGGAAGAGGAGGAGGAAGAGGAAGAAGAAGAAGAGGAGGAGGAGGAAGAAGAAGAGGAGGAGGAGGGAGAGGAAGAAGAAGAGGAGGAGGAGGAGGAGGGAGAAGAGGAAGAGGAGGTTTCCCTTGTTGACGATGATGGTGATGATGATGAAGATTATCTACCAAAGAAAAGCAACAAAAGAAAGGGAAGGGATAGCACTGGTTCAAATGCTGGCACTCCTAGGAAACGACCCAAGTCTCAATCAGATGTAAGTAATGACACCAATCTTCTTTCAATTACAGCATATACCTAATGTCACAAATTATTGCACACAAGTGTCAATTGTAAGCATCGCCTATTTACTCAAACAACAAACCAGCCAACCCTTGTGCTGAGGGTGTGCGTCTCATGTTTTGGCATGTTCTCTCACACCCTCTCGCCAAGGCCATGAAATTTCATGTTTAATTAAGCCTTAGTCACTGAGGGAAAATTGTAAATTAAGAACCACATTATATGTTAGTTATGGCCAGCCTATTGAGAGACTTGGTTATTGTTGCACATTATATGTTAGTTATGGCCAGCCTATTGGGAGACTTGGTTATTGTTGCATTGTGATATATTACTGGCAGCAAGCATGTTGTGATTTCTTTATCGGAAAATAAGTTTTGCTAGCGTGGCTTTGTTTGCTATCCCATTGGCACGGACATTTTCTGACCCTAGTTTCTTGCTCTTTCCCTCGTAGGTTGTGGTTGTTCCTGTCGGAGTAAGTAATGTAAAACAAGAAGAAGCTGAAGAGGAAAGTATCGTTGAGATAAAGCAAAGTGTTTCTGTACCTCAAACTCCAGGTAAGGCATTTTGAGATTGCGTCAAGTTTTGTTGGGTTGTTTTTTTTAAATGAAAATTTTGCATGTTCGCCATTATCGTTTTCATTAATTGTTGATAGCGTACATCAAATTCTTGGTTGTTTGTTTTTAATTCAAACATTAAATAAAGTAAGTAAATGAAATGATCTCTGTTGATTTTGTTCATTCTTTTTTCTAGGCAAGAAAAGTCTTGTTTATGATAACTCATAATAACATTTATACTGATATACTTTGTTGAGATAAGTATTGTGGACTGTGTGAATAAACACTAATAAGTCTCTATGAATATGAACTGCATCTTTCCGTTTTTTCAGGATTTCCATTGTTTTTATTACGAGCAAAAAATACTTGGAACAAATAATAGGATTTATCTCTATGTGATGATTATATGATATTATATTTGTATTAGAAATTCATGTAGATCAGATGTATATTTAAGTTTTAAATTAGTCTTATAATGTGGTAATAGAAGATATAGGACATGCTGTCCATTGGTAAAACAGGCAAACAAAAAATTGTTCAGTTTTTTTTTTTCGAAGCTTGGTTCCATCCATAATCCTTGCTCCTTTTTTCTCAGCGAAACTTCTGAAGACTCTTAATAGACAACCACCTGACAATATAGATAACCATCGGTGATTTGTATTCTTTTATGGGGCTGTAGGAATGAAAACTTTTTATTATAAGCTGCATCATTGCTTTTTAAGGGCTAGTGGAATTTATGAAGATTCCAGATGAGCAAAGACCTGACTAAACAATTGGTTTGGGGATTTACTAGGGTTAGGTTACAGTGTTTTATTTTACAATCTGGCCAGTATTTTGTGGTGAAGGACGTCCAATAAATCAATAATGTTGTGTTTATGCAATGTTTCTTCCTGTAGGTGACCAGTACATTTCAAGCCTGGACGACACCCAAGTGGAAGAAGAGGTATCCAGCATGTCCAAGGAGCCCAAAGAACTGGTGGACAATTCCATCTCCACCCAAACCATGGACGATTTTGTAGAAGTGGAAACCATCTTTGAGTCAGCCACCCGTCGCTCTGTGCAAACCCAAACTGATCCTAGGCTGAAGAAGAAAAAATTTGGGCCAATCAACCACGACGCTGGTATCGATGCAATGGATTTTGATGATTATGAAGAGGACACATACCGTCGGCGGCGATGCAAGGTTGAAGACGATTACGGCCTGTTTGAAGACAGTGAGCCGAGGAGAAAGTCTATACGTAGAAACACAGAGGAAGCCCTTAAATGCCCCTTTTGTGAGAAAGCGTTTATTGGTTTGGTCAAGCACATTAAAGGCAAACATAGGGACGAACCAGCTTATGAGGAAGAAATGAGGAATGCTAAATGGCGGGAGAGGATCATGAAGGTGAGACTTATCACATAACTCAAGAAGATAATGGTATTATTATCGACTTCTTGAAGTTTATTGGTAGTACTAAATAATAATCAGTAGCAGAGCTTTCAACGAATAGGATAAAATCAACTGATTGACTAATCTTAAAATGCAGATTTTTTTGAAAATTTGATCACTAAACCTGAAATTTATATTCATTGCTACTGACAGGGATGATTTTTTTTTTTACTGTTTGGATCAAGGTGCTTGCATTGTCGCCCATGAGACTAATATTTTGGTCTATAAAAAGCTGGCAGCTAAGTGATAAAGTTTAATCAGGAATGTTATGGGAGAACAAAAAGTTTTATGATTAGAATTTATCTACATCTGAAGACATATTAAATGAATGGCACGGCAAAAACATTTTTAAAAAATGTAATATGTCAGGGCTAATTAGTATGATGTAGAGTGTTTTTCAAAACTTTGTATTAGAAAAATTCAATTCAATAATATGCAATTTTCTCTCAATCTCAATAGGTGTCTGAAGACCTTATTTCTTTTCTTTATAACAATAAGCAATTTTCTCTCAAATCTCATTAGACCTTATTCCCTTCAATTTCTATTTAATTGTCTCCCAATTCTATTAAATATGGTGTCTGAAGACCTTTTTCCTTTGGTTTAAAAAAAAAAAATGTCAATATCTCTCAACCTATTTAGGTGTCAACCATAGGTATAGATGAAACCGGTGAAACTTGTGGAGAGTGTGGCAAGGTGACCAAAAACATGAGAAGACATATGGAGTTGCATCAACAGAATCGCATGCAGATTCCATGTCCTATTTGTTCCAAGGTGAGCCCCCTAGTCATGGTTAACATTTTAAATTATATAGCTGTCATATCGATCTTTGTTTGCTTCATGCTTTGGACTTGGGACTTCACTATTGAAAATGCCAGATTTCTAAAGACTGCCATGAGATGGACACCTTAGTAAGAAGAAAATGGGCAGAAGTATGGAGAGGGACAGTGAAAGAGAGCAAAATGGTGAAGGGATAGAAAATGGGAGGGATGTGACATATGTACTAAAAATTATTGATCAATTCTCTTTGACAGTTTCAATTCAGTCAGACAGGCCAGTTTACTTACTATGATTCTTTTCAAATAGGATTGTGGAGAATTTGAGAAGAAAGGCTTCGTACTTGAAATTAATATTCTTAGAAATAATAATTCAATTCAATAACTTTATTTGTCCTTAAAAAGGACATTGATGGATTTCTTTGTGTTGTTTCTGCCTTTAGGTTGTTTTGAAGACGGGCATGAGTTCTCACATGCGCACAGTC
The DNA here is from genome assembly GCA_032466395.1 of Aegires albopunctatus. NCBI lineage: Eukaryota > Metazoa > Mollusca > Gastropoda > Nudibranchia > Aegiretidae > Aegires > Aegires albopunctatus. The sequence goes on from JASKDV010179768.1 coordinate 10,057, forward strand.
CATTCAGGACGTAAACCATATAAATGTCCCCACTGTGATTATGCTTCAGCCTTCAGGGGAAATCTAAACACTCACATCAAGGTAAGAATCATCAAGTCTTACAGACCAGCCTAACACTAAATATCTATGATATATTGCCATGATGGCTTGCTTTAATTGCAATTACACACAAATTCTGTACAAAATTTTAGCTTCTGAAATTACTCTATAAATTTTAACAGGTAAAAATTTCTCATAGTTGAAGGCAAGGACATGTTTGCTTTGGAAACTCTTATATCGATGCTAAGGAAGTCAGTTTTGCTTGTGTAAAAGTTATTTGAATCTAAGGGTATCCCAAATGATTTAATATTAGTTAGTAAAACTCTAATACTTAGTAAACTAGTGATCTCAACCATTTTGATTAATTCTCAACGATTCCAAATATAGAATTTTGACCACTGGTGATTGATGACAAGCTTCCTTTTTGTTAGAGCCTAATTTAAGTGTTGCTATGTACATTTTAAAGCTTTTGTAGTGTTTTATAGATCTGTAAGGATAATTTTTCTCACAATAAAAAATTTCTTCAAAATCATTACAAAAATGATAAGGAATCTAGCATGAGTCCTCTTCTCTGCCATCTTGGATTTCTAATAACGTATATAGATCTCCACCTTTTATTAATGACTTAATTTGATGGGACTTGTACCCGAATTGACCTAATATATAAAAGACTTATAGCTAACATAAAACAATAATCAATTTGGAATAAAACTAAAGCTTTATACAATTCATTCACAAAAAAAAATTAAAAAAAATGCTTCATACCAATTGAATGAATGTGTGGCATTTGGATTTGTTGTTAAACCATTTTTTTTTACCTATACTATTAAATTTACTTTTGATGACTTGGAAGATTATACAGGGTATCCCCCAAAAATATGCACTGGCTTCTTCGAGGGTTGCCACTCTTATTACATTGGTACATTCTGAAAGAAAAACTTACGAGGTGAATAAATTTTATTTCATCAAAATTGGTCCAGGTGATCCTAAGCTATGCCCATTTTTAAGTGAGTTCATTTCAACTCCCTGAATACCAGCCAGTTTCAACCAAGCGTACCCCATGGGACCAGCAGTTCTAATACGTTTTCATAGCACCATTGGGACAACATGTTCTAATCACTTAAGAGAACTGAAATATTTTGCATGTAGTTCGACTTAACCATGGAATTTGGTGTTCTGCATTGATTTTTGTACTTGCGTTTTAGATTTTGATGCATAGCAAGCTAAAAATTATAGGATAGGAAATTATAGTCTCTATTATAATGGCAAGTCGGGCTCGTTCTCCAAAGTCTGTCCTCAGTGAGTTAATCGTTGGAATGTGCTCTGATCAGTCAAGAGACCCTGATCGAAAACAAACCCCGGAATATGCTTCGCTAAAATGGGTTTAACAAATGACTATTAATTTTGCTTGTTTGCATGTCTTCTTGTCAGACAAACAGTTACAAATTCATGAAAATCAGATCTACAGACATTTCTGAAGAAATGAATGGTCAGATGGCTTCCTTGTAGCACTTTGACAAAAGATATTTGAAGTTAGAAATTACAAGGTCTTAACAAATGGTAACACCATATCAATATTTCGAAACATGTGCAGTGAAAATAGTTTCCATTTTTCATGATGAAAAAAACCCCCCAAAAAACATTCACATTATTTTTGGATGGAAGTCTTGTAAACCTTGTTGACATAACCTGTAGATAACAATATTATTTGCATCGCTCTTAATTATTTTGATTGCCCTGAATAACTGGAATACACATTTTTTGTTTCTTTGACCCCAATGTCTTTCTTTATTATTGTTGTTGTTGTCACCGAAAAATGTTCACGTTCTCATTCCTTTTTCTTTTTCACAGGGCATGCATCTTCATACTCGCCAGTATCTGTGCAATACTTGCAAGGCTGCTTTTAAAACACTGGGAGCTCTTATTGGTCACACCAAGAGAGTTCACGAAAACTGGAAGTCACCCAACCAAAAAATTTTCATCTGTTCCGTCTGCGAGAAGCGCTTCACCAAAAAGTACCACGTGGACAGGCACATGCTGATCCACACAGGGGAGAAGCCCCACAAGTGTACCGACTGTGGACGCTGTTTTAACAACAAATCCAACTTGATGTCACACATTCAATTGGTATGAAGGATTTTTTTTTAATATACAACTTTGCTTAAGTGCAAGCAAATAGGAAAATATCATACTAAATATGTTTTCACTACTTGGTTTTCAGAAGAAGACTAAAAAGGAAGTCTGATTTATTTCATCTCAAGTAAAAGTTTTTGCTTCAGTCACTTCTTTCACATTTGTTTTGTTTGAGAAGCTATTAAAAAGTTAAATCTACTGCGATAGTACTCATACTCTGATCAGGTTGTTTTTTATCCATGAGAAATGGGCATTTGCATGGGCCACACATGATAGGATGGCAGCTATGTCTTTGGAAAGTTGTCATTGACTGTATTAAACTCATCTTAACCCGAGAGGCGCTAAGCCCGCTCTAGTGCGTGCTGGATTCGCAGAACGTTGGGTGCTACGCACGCACTGGT
>JASKDV010179779.1:0-12628 GCA_032466395.1 Aegires albopunctatus
AGCTGAAAAATGTATCAACGTCTAGATCTCTGAACTCTTGATATCGAAGGAACTTTTTCTGTTGTTGTTGTTATTAAGAAGATATGATAGGTCTGTATCTCTAGTACGAGTAGCAGCAGTAATACATTGTGTACATTGATCTTGTAGTACCTTGTAGACTTAGTGATTGGTCTTGTAGTATCCTGTAGGTTTAGTGCCCCATGTAAGAAGGTTAAATTTAAAAAAAAATAGATCTTGAACTAAATGAGAGGAAAAGTCAATTTTTTTTAGTGGGATATTCGTCATTGCAAAATCGACTTATCTGAAAGATTAAGTTAGCTGCTTGCTTTCATTTTTAACTATTATCCCCTGTATTACTGGGGACGGAACCGGAAGAAAAGATCAAGTGAAAATCAAGTTAAGCGGCATGGACTTCAGCAGTGGTCACTGTACACATTTACAGAAATCCATTCTTTCCAAAAACTGTAGTTGACAAGCCTATAACAAACTATCAGGAAAACAAATGAGACATTAATTAGAGCAGACATATTACTAGATCTATATCTTCAAGGCCAGAACAAAGAAAGTAAAATATGATTTCAATCTCAATGCAGGCTAAAAAAAATTCCTTTACTTTAAAATGACAGACAATACAATACTGTCAATATGCCTACTAAGCATACAGTTTATTTAAAAAATAACTCTTACTGTAGGCCGGTCAGTGATTTATTCTTTTTGATACACTGTGAAAGTATCTCCACATGATGGAAATTTCTAACAATGCCAACATTCAATGTTAATTGAAGAAGGGATTTAGAAGATCCAGCTGCCTTGAGAATTCTATATAAATCGTCTTCATTCACTTTGCTCTCTCGGAGGCATAGCAATTTCAAACGATTTATTTTCAAACTTCTGCATATAGCTACTACTTCCTCGTTTTGTAGAATACCTCCAGATTTATTAAATGACTGATGGTTCATGTTAATTAATTTCATATAGTTGTTTTCATTTAAAGGAGCGATACCACTGACCGCCATTTCTGTAACTACAACAAACTCATGAAGCGAAAGTAGTGATTCAGAATAGATTTAGTGTGATAAAATAATCAAACCTTAGAGTGTCATCTCTCTCTCTCTCTCTCTCTCTCTCTCTCTCTCTCTCTCTCTCTCTCTCTCTCTCTCTCTCTCTCTCTCTCTCTCAAGTTATATTCAAATTCAAATACCCTATTTATCACAAGGAAATTTTGTTATGTTGGATTTGTCAAGATTTAAGATTTAATTAAATAGGCTAGTATTGTTTTCAGCCGGCAACCGAAATTGCGATCTTACAGTATTTATGTCCACTACACTTTATATGGTATTGTCTTTAATTTGGATTAATTTTAATATCAAATTAATATTATTACATGTTAATACCATCATCATTATCATTTGTTTTATCATCATAATCTTCATCATCATTATCATCATCATAATCATCATGATTATCATCAAAGAGTTGCACTTAATAAGAACTATAAACTATCATTCTTTGGTCATCTAACGCTACGTAAAGTAAAGAGACTTGGTCATGAGCAGCCTTACGGGTTTCACATAAAACAGAGTGACTCGAGACAAAAGAGAAAGCTTTTTAACAAGTGGTTAGATAAATTTTACAGTGAGTTTAGAAAAATCTTCATTTGTTTTTGTTTTTTAATTTTATGTTTGTTATTTTTAACCCCGATAAACAATTCTATTTGGTCCAAAAAAAATAAATAAATGAATACACCAATATAAAGTATATCGCAGATCAATTGAAAACAAAAACAACAATAAAACACAACAGAATACTATAAATAATGCAGTGAGGAAATTGACAAATCTGAGAATATAAACTTTAATGTGATTGAGCAGCTTCCCTTGATGAAGAATAGGTTTGCGCACCTCCTGTATAAACTGGTGAGAGAGCATTAGTTTATTAGATCTATTCTTACATAATGTGTTGCTCTTCAAAACGTTATATCCCCATATGGGAACTCCTAGGTTAGGTCTCATTACAATAATTTAGCCACCCACCCACACACTACCACCCACCGCCACTGCCATCAGCACTTTACATCCATTACACATATTATTATTAAAATGTTTTCAATTATCATTATTAATGCATGAAATTAATCATTGGTTAACATGACTATATAAACTTTTATTTTTGACAGATGTTCCCCCCCGGGAATTATTAAAGATTATTGAACTGAATCGATGATCGACGTTTGCATTCATTGCCCAATTTCGCATACAACGTAAAAGCGACCCGATGTGAGTCATTCATAGACCATTGACAATAGAATCGAACTCTTATATCGCCAGATGTTGAGAAATATCGATCTTTAAGTTAGGAGAGTGTTCAAAGTCCTTAAATGTATTGAAACATGTTAGGATATTTCTTTCAGATTAAAGCAAATGAAAATATGAAAAAGGTGAGAAAATTATATTGAAAAGATATTCTTCATGCGGTTAGGTTTTTTCCTTGAACAATCAATTAAAATGTTTTTATATATCAATTGTAGTTAAGAGGAAAGAAGGAATGGTCTAGTTTGACGAGAATAGTCGACTACATATCTTCAAAGTCGTAATTGCTTCTATTGTGGACTTACAAGCTTGCTAATCATCAACTAAAATATACACGAAAGAGGCTTAGATTCTCCAGATACCAAACATCTGAAGACCGATTGAGACGAGGAAATTCCGTTAGTCTGTTACATTTCCTCGGCTCCTTGACTTGCTCCCATTTTTTGGACCCGAGAACATTCTAGCCATGATATGAATATACTTGCATTCTCATCTCAAACATCTGGTATAATGTAAAAAAGAAGCTTTCTAGAATTAGAATCTACAGACTTCTACTTCTAGATCTATAGAATCTACCTCTAGATATAGTCAATGCACCCCCAATGACACAACACCCCCAATGACACAGAGCCGTAATGTATAATGCAAAGATGCCACTCCTGATTTGAAAAGGGTTTGAGTTTAAGAGAAAAGAAAATTTCTTTTCCATGTCCAAACTAAAACATTCACATAAATTAGGCTCTGTGTCACTGTGGGTACTGTGTCACCAGGGATACATTCGCTCTTCTAATTTTAGCTTTATAATATATATATATATATAGCCTATATCTAGATCTGTCTTCTATTTGGCTTTTTTGTGTTTAGTGGCCCTAGCCCTAGATATATCTAGACTATCCAGATCTAGATTAGTGGTTCCCAACCTGATAGAACCCGAAGGGTTCGGTGGGTGAATGCGCATATATATATATATGAAACTGGAAGGTTTGGTACCTCAAAAAAGGTTAGGAACCACTGATCTAAATCATTCTTGCAACATGAAAGAGTTGGTCCAAAGAAGAGGCATAGAATGTGAGCTTGATGAATTTACGGAGTTTTGACTGGAATGAGAAATCCCCTACAATACTCACTCACTCCTGGCCTATGTGACTCCCTATAAATAGAATTTAAGTTGGACTCATTGAAATGTATAGAGAATGGGTTGGAGTAGGGTAAGAGAGAAAACATGGAAGATTGTCATGATCGGGGTTAGGAATAGATCTAGAACCAGGCTGAATTGAAGATGGCTGAATCAGCAGTCAGCACCTGTTGATTTACTATCTAGATAGGCCTACTAGGAAAAAAATGTAATGACCAGCTGATAAATTTACCAATTTTCTTTTACTTTGCCCAAGTCAAAAGCCCTGTACATGGAAGATTTATGTAGTGGGGAATCACTAATCATCTTCATTTATCATTTAATGCTACTTCTATCCCCAATGGAGTCTGTAGTCCTCCTACCTAACTTGGGGATGGTTGGTGGATACCATGTCAATTGAGACCGAATCAATTGATTGAACCCGACCATAACAACTGCTTCACTATGACTCCACTATAGGGAATTCCTTTCTCTTTGCTTCTGGGACTCTTTGTTAGAGGGTTGTATAAAAAGATTTAATTATCTTTATCATTCATTATGTTAATAATTAAATTATGGCTATAACTATCGAAATTTGTTATCAGTTAGATGCAGGGTTTTATTTCAGTTGCCTGATGTGTTTAATTTGTTGTTTGTTTGGCATTTTTCAGGTTGACTATGATGGTGTCTTTGTTTAAAAAAATTAAAAGAACCATAGGAGCATTGCTATCTTCAAGCAATAAGTAATTTCAATAATTTTTGAAGCAAAAAAGAAATTTGTTGCTCACATAAATTTCAACATGGCTCAAGAGCCAGTCGTCTTGAATGTGTATGATATGGTAAGCATATTTTCTTTCAAAAATGGTGATTGTTCATCTGGTTTTTGTTACTCGAAGATCTTCAATAAAATTCCCATGGAAAGAAGTTATTCATTGTGCAAGTTGTGAAAATAGATGCAAAGTTGTCAAAAATTGCACCTTTAAGCATTGTTTTGAATGTGTTGGCAGTTTTAGAGCCAAGATCTTTCACAACTGTAATAGCAATTATAATTTTTCTAAATATGACCTGGTGGCACGGTGGCAGAACAGTTAAGCCGTTGGACTCGCATGCGAAAGGCCCCGAGTTCGAATCTCATTGGAGACACTGTGTTTAACTCTTGGGCAAGGTTATTTACACGAAATGCCTACGTTTGCGGCGCTGTTCTTACGGCTGACGCTCGGTGACGGTAAATACCAAAAGACAAATTTCCCTTCGGGGATGAATAAAGTGGTATTTTTTTCTTTTCTTTTTTTTTTCTTTGAAGTGGAACATATATATATATGTCGTGTGGGCTATTTTGAGCTAGAATAGTTTAAAGATAAAAATGTCATCAAATCTTTGATTATATGATTGTTTCAAAATGATCACCTCTTTATCTTTTATAGACTAAATGTGTTGCGAGTGAAATTAGCACGATTTGTGATTAAAAAATGTATTTTACTGAACTTTAGAGTCAATTTAGGGATGTAAGTTTTTGTAAGTGGACCTTTTGGGTATCAATAGAATGCTAAGATCGTCCCGGTTCTTACCAGCAAGCCACGTGGCACCTACATTGACACATCTGGTGGAGAATTGATCACATTGTTGATGAATTTGAATTGCTTTGTCCCTTGCAATTCGGCAGGTCTTTTAAATGGGAGTAATATTACCTCAAGGATCTGCATGAAATCAAAAAGTGAATCGCCATAGCTAAAGATACATTCACCAAAATGAAATCTGTTTTTAAAAGCAGGAATATAAGTCCGAAAACAAAGATGAACATATAATAGAAACATATGTATGGTCAATACTTCTTTATGGCAGTGAGTGCTGGATGCTAGACAAAGAAAGTGAGAGATGCTTAGAGGCAACAGAGATGTGGATGTTGACCTCAAGGCCTTAAGAATGTTGGGTATCTCATGCACAGGGACAATTAACAATGAGAGGGTCTTACAAAAGGTCGGCAAAACAAAACCAAGTATGCTGATGTTAATAGTAATTAAAAAGAGACAGCTTCAATTCCTTGGCTGCTAATCTGGAGAAAAGCATCCTCTCTGGAAAAATTATAGGGAAGAGAGACAGAAGCCAGCAGAGGATGACGTACCTCAAGAGTCTAAAGGCCATCTGCATCCAGGGAACCATGACAGCAGGAGCCTTTATCAAAATGGCAGACAACAGAGGAGATTGGAAAAACATGATCACCAATGTCTGCAACAGACTCGGCACCTGATAATGATGATGGATACCACATTGTGTTGTAGTAATCCTATTGTCTGATGCATGGTTGGACCTGGTTTTCTGTCCTATTTCTTTTATATTCACCATATCTATGTAATGAAATTCTTGTGATATAAATATCTCAAAGCTTCTTTCCGCGACATGTTCCAATTTGAAGAAACATCACAAATTTCATATTTTTGACTCTCTCTCTCTCTCCTCTTTTTTTAAATATTTTTTTCCTCTCTCCAAATAAGGCTTTATTATTTGTGAACAAAAAGGTACTGCTTTGTGTGTGTGTGTGTGTGACGCTACTCTGTTTCAATGTTTATGAAAATTGCTGCATTCAACATCAAGAATAAGTTGTCTGGGCTCGTTGTTTTGTTTTGTTTTGCTTTGGTTATTTTTTTTGATTACCTGACATATTTCTTTCATGTCTTTCAGTATTGGATAAATGAATACACAGCATCAATTGGAATTGGTGTTTTCCATTCAGGAGTTCAGATTTATGGAACTGGTATGTTGATCTCCTATAATAGTATAATAATAATAATAATGAGTACATTTATATAGCGCTTATTCAAAGTAACTCTAAGCACTTTGACAAAGAATAAAAAAATAAAATAATACTAAAAACATAGTATTTTGTATAATTTACATGGATAAAGGTTTAGATCTAAATATAAGTGATGAGCATGATTAAAAAGTAATAACTAATAATATAAGAAATTAGTTATAGAACATAGATACAAAGATCTTACATCTTTGAATTTTTTGAAGCGTGTTGTAAGAAATTAAATGTGAGTGTACATAACAAAGGGAAAATTAAAATTTTTTGTATTTCATAAAATGAAAGGTTTTAGGGTCACAACGCAGTGCATTCCACTCCAACTCCATTTCCATTCATTTTCCTCTCAACTTTCATGCCCTTTACATTCCACTTTTGTTGGGAAGTGGAATGAAAATTGTTATCTCTCAACTCCACTTTCATTCAACAGGCGGCGTGAATGCATTGAGCTTCACTTTATTGGTTTAAAAAAAATGGGTTTATAGAAATCAAAGTTATTGAGCCCATCGTATATTTTAGAGAAAGCCAATATATTATGTTGAATACCATCATCATCTCAATGAAGTTTTACAAGTTAGCGAAATATTTCCAACAAAATTCCTGTTTGAATAATTCTCTTCTGTTTTATCGATAATCAGAACATTTTTGGACAGCAACAATTAAAACCTCGTTTGCCACATTCATTGTTGACAAGTTTGTTTTAATCTATTTATTAAATTTAATGAAGCTTTCGATAGGCAGTACTGTAGATCTAGATCTGATGTATATGATGCAATCAAGGTTTGTGGAATCTTAGTTGGGAGATTTTTAGTGTGATGGTAAAATCGTTTTTGTAAGATAGAAGCTGAGAACATGTGGAGTCTGCATGGAAAGGGAGTGGAAACTAAAACGGGAGTCACTGCATCAGGCAGCAAGGGTGAAATAAGTCATCCAAATCCTAACCAACAAAAAAGTTGAAATGGAATTGATGTGGAGTTGAAATCTTTTAAAGAATCTGCAGCCAAGTCTTGAATTTGTCCAACTTTACTGCGTTTGGATTCTTAAGGTGTTTTTGAAAGTGTTGACCTTGCTGAGTTGTCTGAGATTGAAAATAGATTGTTCCATGTGTATGGTCCAAAGTAGGTGAAGGACCTTTTTATACATGTTCTTAAGAGAAAAATTTCATTTTTAGCCAAGAATGATTTGAGGATTTTAAAACATGGGTTTGGTTGTAAAGGAGAATAATGGTATTTAAATAGGAGGGTCTGACATTATTGAAATAATTGTAGGCGATAACTGCCGCTTTATACTCAATTTGAGGTAGTTCTTAAGTCCACTCTCTCTTCATTTTAATGAGCTAGATAAGGTATGCAGATACCTATATTGTTATACTTTGTTGCCTAATTAGGTGTTCGGATCAGGAATGAAGAATTTGTGGATTATAGATTACATATAAATAAGAAATAAATCTGTTCCCAGCTCACATGTTCAGATTATGTATACTTCCGGATTAGGGAGACGTGACTGTACGTCTATTGGTTTTTAATTAGGAACTTGTTTCCATTCTCAGGCTCCATTATTATAGAATCACTAAGTTATATTATGGCATAGATGTGTATACTAATATGCAATGTAATTCAATGCTTCTTTATATAGTAATAAAACAATCAAACTTATACTGAATATTACATCAAATTATGTTGTATAACTTACTAATTTTTTTTTTTTCATTTCCAGAATATGCATATGGAGGCCATCCACTTCCCCTGTCTGGTGTTTTTGAAATTGAACCAAAGGATGCTGATGATTTAGGAGAGCAGTTCAAATTTAAGTAAGTTTAACTAATTTATTTATCTCAAAAACATTTGTTTATTGTCGGTATATAAAATGAAATAACATACATTATTAAATTATAAATAAATACAAAGAATAGAATCCCAAGAAAAGGCTCGGGTAAACTGTAAAGGTTTTTAACTGACATAATCACATGAATATCGAAATAACTAAACATTACAAATACAATAGTACAGTGCAAGCCGGACAATCAGAACACCACCGTTCCACGCCTATCGTTCTGATTAAGCCCGTGATTAGAACAACCTTTCAGTGTATGCCATATACCTAATCAATATCCTTGGATGACATCAGTACGTTATTGGTGATCACACGCACCCTTTGTACTTTGAAAACATGATTGTGTGGTATCATGTGTAGACCATTGAGATCCATCTCAAATTATCTGGGGTTCAAATCCTTATGGTGGTATGAAGTGTGTCCTTGAAAAAAACTATTTACATTTTCACTCCAGTGTAGATCAAGTAACGGACAATAAACAGTCAGTTGTTGTCACTATATAAGTGCTAGAGTGCTAATGCCTGAATAAGTCTATCTCTTTTGTCGGATAGTTCCTCTCGCTTACTGTACTAGATCTATCACTTTGGTGCATAATGCCATTCTAAACGACATTGAAATTAAACACATAACTTGTAAGCTAGGCCTGGGCTCCATCTCAGGTCTTGTCATCAAGAGGCAAACAAAAAAGGGGGGAGGGGGGGAGAGAGAGAACAAAGAGGGAAAAGGAGAGAGTGAATGAGAGAGAGAGGGGGGAGGGAGATAATGAAGAGGGAAATGGAGAGAGGGAGAGAGAGAAGTATCAACTGAGGTAAGCTTAAGTGATAAACTTGCCCGTCTATTTCACATACGTATGACACAATGAAAGCGTCTTCTTGTCGCCGGTCAGGTATCGTTCACCATCATCGTGTCACCTCATTCACATGATCATGACATACATGTAGTTCTAGCCACACCTTCCACCCAAGCACGTCCTTGATCACGACATCACCTAAATCTAAACACCTGATAATTGATAGAAATGTTTATAGCTATTTTCTCATTCCAATGTTACTTTTCTAGATTTTAGACGAGGACTGTTTCCACACCGTTCCAATTAACCGGCGGACGTTCCAACTAATCAGTATAATTTATATAGGAAGAATTCTGTCCCAGACGAATCGTTCCAATTAAGTGGCGGCTCCTATTAACTGGCGTTCCGAATACTGGCTTGCACTGTATTTTCATTTAAAATATTTGCAGGCATCAGATTCAATTTAATTACTTTATAGGTCAAAGCAACTGGATTATTGACATTTCTCCCTCTCCCACATTAAAACAAGGTTTACGAATTGATTATAATTTGTTGTCGAACGTATATGTTCAGTTCGGGTAACTGGTTCCACAGAACTGCAGCAGCATACCTTAAGCTGTTTTTACCAAAAGAGACAGTTCTTACTTTTGGAATGTTTACTAAATTGTTTTTTCTGAAGTTGTAGTTTCTTTCTTTAAATGAGACTAATTCATGTAAACATGAAATGGTAACAATTTGTATAGGATTTTAAAAGTTACATTTGCCATGGCATGAATTTTCTTTATTTTTGAAGCTTTAACTTTTATACTTTTCATTGATCATTGCTAACAACTTGCCTTCTTACTGTATCTCTTTAACAGAGAATCAATTCGCATTGGATTCACAGACTTCAGTCCGGATGATGTTAGGAAAATAACAGAAGAATTGGGGAAAGAATTCAAGGGTGACCAGTACCATTTGCTTAACAAAAATTGTAATCATTTTACATCAGCTCTTGTGCAGGTATGTTTTTTAAAAAGAAAATTATGTTATTAGTATAGTATCAGGCGCATGGCCCTTTTGAGCGTATTTAATGAAAAACTGAACACTTTATTATATATTGATATATAAATTCTGAAAACAAGTGTATATTCTGATTTCGATTTTAAAAGGTTACAGTTCTTAAGAAAATCATGACAGAATCATTATTGAAAGCTACACAAATCTATGAATAGAAAAAAACTTTCTTGATGATAATGAATTAATGTAAGCAAGCCTGTCCCCAAAAATACATTAGGTGGGGGAGGAGACAAGTTCATAAACATTGTTTTCATTTGTTTTAATCTATTATTGTTGTTTTATCTCTCTAAAGTTCAGCTTTATTATCTCAGCTATGTGTATTATTCAATCTTTGTTGAATATTATCAGTGATAATAGATACAATTTTGATGTTTTGCAGGTATTGTGCGGGAAGGAACTTCCTAGCTGGGTGAATCGTTTAGCCTATGTGAGTTCATGTATACCATTTATAGAGAAAGCAATTCCAAAAGAATGGTTAACACCTAATCAGACTAATGCTCTTCAACATGTCTTGGAAGCAAATTCCGATGGACGAGATGACCGCACAGATTCTGCTAGAAGGTGACAGCATTATACCACGGTTTGCTGCCAGAGAAAAGCAAGATATGCCTGATTTTATAATGGGGGAGGGAAATAGAGGAGTTTCTTTCTATTGCTCTTATTGCCTTTAACATTTGTATATTACATTGAAGATTTATTTTTTGTTGGATGAACCGTTTGGTCAATGTTGCAGCAAAACTCAATGCATGAAAGAGGTTCTGAAAATATGGGGACTAGATTTTGTTATGTTTCATTATATCCATGCATTTATTTTTTTCCTAATACCTCTTGGTTTGTGTTTACGATGAGATGATACCTTGGTTGTAGGGCTTTTGCCTGGCAGCTGTTATACAACTTTGAACTTGTTCTTGATATAAAATCAGCAGCAAAATGTGATGCATTTTGTTACAATGATCTTTGACACTCCTGAATATATGAATTGCTGGAAATGTTTGCTTTGGTCCATTTAAAGAAACAAAGTTAATTTGCATTTGTCGTAAAATAGCTTTCAAATGATCTTAATTGCCTTGACACCATTTTATTCGTTGTGATTCAACTGTAATCTTTTCTCTCATTTGTTATCGTTACACCAAAGACTGTGTTCATATATAACCTAATTCATTTTCTCTTTATCTGCTGTGTTATCTCCTGAATTAGTTAACTTATTTTCCCATTTCTCCCCCATTTCATTTTCATCAGTTTTGTCATTAAAAATTTAATTTAATGCAGAACAAAGTCATCATTATAGAATTTCTTTTGAATGATGTTTGCCTTTGGAATTGTAATGTTCCAGAGGAGATTTGTTATAAGGCTTTACATTTGTATCAATTTGTAATATAGCAAATCTGATATTAAATTGGGGGAATGACAAATATATTTATACATATATTATTATATCCTTGGTACTAGATCTTTCATATTTGCACAGCTATCTTGTTTTATTACATTAATGAAATGTTAATGTTGACCAATTGAATTTTGGTTAGATATCCTTATGATATTGTCCTTTCATTTTTCATTCACTAATATGCATTCCCATACTGATATCAATTTCATGGATGAAGAGAATTATGACACAATGAATCATATTTGTTTGGTCAAATTTTAATACACCAAAGATTCAAACTTCAACTCAAATACTCATCAAAGTATCTTTTATCCTAAATACTTTATTAAAAGAAATAATGAATGAAGAAATAGGTTTTGTGCTGATTCGTTCTTTTGTCATATTTCTTATTTAGAATAATTTTATCATCACTGATAATTAACTCTTGGACATCATTCTGATTTCTTTGCAAAAGGAACATGATGTAGTATTTTTTAAAAAAAATAAAACATTGGATTATTGAATGAATAGCTAAAGAATGTTACGGCATTGAAGTTATTATTTGGAGATTAAATTACAACACATTAGTAAATCATATATGTTGTGATTTAAGTTTGTGCAGGCAGTATAGATTGGTTCAATATCTATTACAGTTGGCACTCACTTGGTCATATCGTCTTAGATATCGTGCACTGAGTTACTCATTTAATGTTCAAGTCCATTATTGGCTGCTATTTTAATGTCTGCAATGACTTAAATTCATTCTATTTGCACAATACGCAATGATTTGAATTAAATTCAAATTAAGTGGTTAGAAAATATGAATTCATTGGTGTTGATCCCAAACGAAGGGGCTCATGGTGCATTATATAACACAGCTTTTAAATTATGATATATCTAAAAACTTAAATCACGGTTCATTCAAGACTTTACATATGGGCATCTGGAGAAGTTTCATTCATTGAAATTGATTTTCCATGTACTTGAAGCAATGTATTTTTCATTTATATCATCAAATGTTGAGTCATTCACATTCACAACACAGATGCAGATTTTTACTTATATGAAGGTATGAAGAAGTGTTATGGGAACTTAACAATCTTATTAACTGCCCGACAGACATATATAAATTATAAATAATTTATTCTGGCTCGTTGAAAGGACATTTATTCCCTTCACAGCCTTATGGAAATCCTAGAATATGAAAGAACATTTGTTTGATTTTTTATTCTTAACTCTTTCAGTCCGGAGCTAAAATTAAGGAGTGGACGGAGGCTTCTGTAAGACACTGAATAGGAATAGTCAGTGACCTTTTTGATTTTGCCATACTGCCATTATTACAGCCCACAAGTAT
>JASKDV010179790.1:0-12628 GCA_032466395.1 Aegires albopunctatus
GAGAGAGAGAGAGAGAGAAAGAGAGAGAGAGAGAGAGAGAGCAATGAACAACACATGGGTGTGGGAGAGTTCTTAGACGATGTGTGGATTTCGAAAAGAAAGTGGGATAGCAAATTGCCGATCCATTAGGAAGGGGTAATTAACTCGTTTCACATCTTATTCAAGGTGTTATTTACTGTTGTCTCCCTTCCACATTTGTACGTAGTGGAGATAATTGTCAATGCGTGGCTATTGGTAAGTGAGCGATCACTATGTGTTGGGTATAAGAGATAATATTAATAAGATAGATTTAGGGTAAATTGATAACTCAAAAAATTTATTTGATTTTACTACTGTAGGTTTGAATTGTTGAGATGATGTTGCCAAGGACAGGAATCATCCCTTCACTACAAAGCTGTAATGGTGGTTGAAGTGGGACCTACATTATACGTAGATGCATTGCATTAATAAAAGTACAAACCAATCACTAAACATTAATATTCCACATTAATGACCGTTCAATAATCAAGCAATATAAAAATCCTTTGAAGCACAAAGTTACCGTGTTTAATAAAATGTAATCCAAACGGTACATCATACTTTTGATGTAAACACAATGCCGTGGAAGCAAGGCGCGAGGCGGGTGTAGCTTTCGAAAAGTAAAACTGGGTCAAATCACGTAAGATATTATGATATGCCCTGGAAAGGCAAAATTTTTATCGAGTTTTTAAATAAAAAATAAATAATATTTCACATCCCAGATTTTGGTAAACTTTTAGGTGTGTGTTCATAGACATGAAATGAATATGTTTCAATATTAAAACAATAGAAAGCAATTAGTTTGAGGACAAATCCTATCTGTCATCGACTATTATAATATATACAATGTGCTGTGTAATTTTTTTAATTGATCTACTACATTTATTGTGGCGACAAAACGCAAGACCACGTTAAGGGCGGACGACACGACAACTGAAATCGTCCGTGTCGGGGGAGGGCCATTGGCTAGACTGATAAGAGTCAATGCCTATGTGGTAAATAGTACAACCCTCATGCGATGGACCAGGTTTTGGTGGACTTGTGAAAGGTGTAGCCGGTCTCGGTTCCTCATGGTTTCTTAGATAACGAAGAAGTAGACTCTGGACATCCAAACGGAACTGTAGTTTATCAAGATGTCCAAGTCTTTTCATGGACGGAATTATGCTTCGCATCCGAAGCTCGTCTTCGTCCTCGGACTGTCGAAGCGTCCTCAAGATCTCTGCATCGACAGGGTACACATCATTGCTCTTTCTCTTCTTGGACCTTTTGGTGGGCACTGGAGGTGATGGGGACTCGTGCCTTACCGGCATAGGTGAGGCCGTCTGTGATGATAGAATTTCCATGTTACCCGTCGCCTCGATGATGTCACTGCCTTCCATTATGAGATTCGTTGAGGTTTCCCGTGGTTGATATATGGGAATTAAAAATGACAAAGCATCATACAGATACCATTTTTTGTTGGTGGTGGCTGCCTGACCAGACTTGACATTTCTAATCTCCCGGTATTTTCTGAGAAAGTAATCCCGGATGTTGATCCACCTGGCCTTGCATTTTTCCAATGAACAACATACAAATAGTATTATATTACAACTTTATTCCCAACATGCTCTTGTTTATTCATATTTTTCTTATCCATAATACTTACCTTATTATTCACCATACATAGTCTTATTCATAATACATACAATATTCTCTTATTTTTTCTTTTCAGATTTTTAGCAACCGGTGAATCCTTCAAGCCTTTGGCTTTTCGATTCAGACTGGGATCTGAAACAGTTCGAATGATCGTGAAGGAAACAGTTCAACCTCAAGCAATGCCTATTCCAGACGAAAAAACTTGGAAACGAATAGCAGATGAATTTTATGACCGACGGCAATTTCCATTGTGTTTAGGTGCCATTGACGGGAAACACGTACAGTTGAAAGTCCCTTTTCACTCGGGATCGCAGTTTTATAATTATAAAGGGCACTACTCGTTAGTGTTGATGGCAATAGCTGATGCAAAATCAAAATTATTTGCCGTAGACATTGGGGCATACAGAAGCTCTAGTGATGGAGATATACTTCAGGATACAATCTTTTATAAAGTTATGAAAACAAACAGACTGAACCTGCCATTACCACAAAAGATCCCAAACACTGACATAGAGCTACCCTATGTTTTTGTTGGAGACGAGGTTTTTCCTCTTCTAAAAAATATAATGAGGCCATTTCCACGCAGAGACCTGACTGATGGCAAACGCATATTTAATTACAGGTTATCCAGAGCAAGAAAACAGGTTGAGCGTGCTTTTGGAATGTTGTCCAGTAAGCCCGGATCATGCAGAAGCCCATTGAAGTTCAAGTGGATGGGGAGGAAAAGGGGGGGGGGTTGAAGGGAGACGTTACCTGGTTGTCTATTATTAGAATTGCATCGACATAACGTGACCTTAGTATACACCCCATATATAATATATCTTATCTTAAATAAATGTAGTGAAAGGGAGATTATTGTGCTTCTTTGGTTCAATTAAATTTTTACCAAAGTGCAGAGATTGACTGGCAGATCTAAAAAGTATGCAGTTACATTTGGTGAATGGATATAGGTAGCTTAGTGTTTTTAACAAAATTAATGTGTTTCCCTGTTTAATTAACCAAAATAAGCATTAAAAAAAATTATGATAAAAAAATGAACGCTCCCTATAATCAAAACAAACCATCGGTGTGGCTTGATTTCAGGAGGTCGTCAACAAACCAGAGGTTTTGTTTGGATTTCTAACTGAACTTTCCACGTGAATAGCCTTCATCAATCGTATAAAAAATGTTTTGAGATCTCTCAGTAAGGTCGCGATTACATGGCAGAATGATCTAGATTTGTTCAGGAGAAACGTGATACATACTACATGCAACCAGTTACCTTATCATGGCTTTTAACTTAGCTCTTTGACATACATATACTAATACATTCAACAACAGCAACTCGAGTTGGTGTGAGTGGAATTCATGCGAACTAAGACAAATTACAACTATTTTTTCTTTAAAAAAAACTGGCCTTTATTTTGCCACTATGATTTAGGCCCTATGACTTAACAGTCTCTGTGTAGTGTGTGTTGGCCATAATATATATTAGACCACATTGGAGCATAGCATGTAGAATCTAAACACAATGCAGGAAGCATGATCATAAACCATATTAAAAATCATGTTCGTTCAGGAAAAACTATAAATCTGGCTTGCCGGGTACACTAAATCAGCAATGATAAATCAATTAATTAGTGTAGCAACATTCTTTCCCGCGATATCGCAGGTATTCGACTAGTATTTAAAAAAAGACTTTTTCTGTGTATGCGCTCTAGCGCCGTAACTACTGATACAATCGACATGAAACTTTTTATGTGCCTTAGTTATCTGCTCAATGCGTTACAAGGGTGTAAGTTGTCACCTCATTCGGTCGCTAAGTATGTATTTGGCGTTTGTGTCGTTATCAAACCCACTTATCGGCCGTCATCTAAAATCAATAGACGAGGTTTTAGTCCGTCTGATCCACACTGCTCGCTTGATCCTAACCCCTTGTCAATGTACAAATGCGCCAAGTTTCATCAGCCTTTCTCAAGCCGTCTTTATTATATAAGGAAGGGAAACTTACTTTTGGGATGGACCTCGTAAATACAAACCAATTCTTAAACAATGTGACCCAAAGACAAAAAGCATGCAAGTCTGGAATTAGCAATTGTGTGAATGTTTACAAGACTGTTTAGATGCACGGGTTGGAGTGAGTTTGTTGATTTGCGTGAATCAGTCGATGAATTGAACGCTTGTGTTACCGACGATATCAAATTTTGTAAAGCTCTTGTTTCGGAAAAGAAATAAATTGTGTCATATTAAAATAATAATAATAATAATAATAATAAACCTTGGGTGACCAAACATGTTAAACATCTACTTAACGAGAAAATACATGCTTTTGTAAAGGAGGACAAAGAAGAGTTGAAGAAATTCAAAAACAAATGAAAAAGGAAACATTAAAAAGCAAAGAGGTTATAAGAACAAAACTGAAAGGAGCTTAAGAGGCACTTGAGTAGGGATAAAAACAATGATAGTGTAAACCATAATAATAAGAGACCAATAATAAGTGAACCTATCGATATTGAAGAGTTGAATAACTTTTATGCTCGCTTTGATACAGATAACCTATCGATATTGAAGAGTTGAATAACTTTTATGTTCGCTTTGATACAGATAACCTATCGATATTGAAGAGTTGAATAACTTTTATGTTCGCTTTGATAAAGATAACCTATCGATATTGAAGAGTTGAATAACTGTTATGCTCGTTTGATGCAGAAAGATTATTTTTTTAAGATGTCATTTCAAAGCCTTAGTCAAATTAAAATACGTGTAGTGCATGGTGCCTTATAAACATCTTTATAATAGTATAATATGATCATTATTATTATATTTATCATTATGATATTATATTATTGTATTTCAACAGAATGCCATTAAACAAGCACGCTTTCCACAGACTACAAAACGAATTCCCTTAGCAAAGTACACAATCCAAAAAGGCGGAAATTCTAATCCTATCCCTGGTGATGATGTGCTAGAAAAGATGAAAAAGTCCGATTTAGAGAATTTGTACCACAGGTAAAATTAGATTGGCTTATTTTTCTTCAACACTATCCATAGTATTGTGGGCGCTTAGTTTTGCAATTAAAATTTTGAGTAATTTCATCCCATTAATGATTTATTTGACATTACGACAAGGCAGACCTCTATACACATATTTATTACTCACTCAGATAACTTATCTTAGACAAATCCAGAAACATACCTAATAATCTGATGTTTTGAAAGGTATTATATTCAACATGTGACATAAGAGATGACTATGAGAAACATGGTGCATGATGAAATTTGACATGCATTATAATATACTTATACATATATCAATTGGTTAGATAATCATTATAATCATACATCTATTTACAAAGCTCTACATCTTTAAGGCAATTTAGAGAATTTGAGTTTTATAAATTTAATATCGTACTTACGACGATTGCATATCTTTACTGACCGACAAAAGAAATGAGTTTTTTTTTCTGATGCTCGTAAAACTACCATCAATATAGATCTTGATTTTGTCACCCCTGGAACATTTGCTTTTGGAAAATCTCAAGAATTCCTTATCATAAACACCAGAAAGACAATGGACAATATTTTATAACAGGATTAGAACCTTTTTGTTGTTCTATACAAAAAATATAGAAGACACGGCGATTTCTGGTGATTTGAATCTATCTAAATTTGGTAGATGTGCTTTGGATGGCAAAAGTCATTTGAATCTATCCAAATTTGGTAGATGTGCTTTGGATGGCAAAAGTCATTTGAATCTATCCAAATTTGGTAGATTTGCTTTGGATGGCACAAGTCATTTGAATCTATCCAAATTTGGTAGATGTGCTTTGGATGGCAAAAGTGGAGTGGCTCGCTTTTGGACACATTCAACTGAAATAGACTGACGTTTGAACGATGGACACCATATATAATTTCCATAATCCAGAACAGGACGAACGAAAGCTTTATAAAGTATCGTTTAATATGTGAGGATCCAAACATTACACAATGAAACCAACACCTTAACTTACATGTAAAATCTGGATCTTTATCGACTTTACAAACGCCAAAAGCAAAGATGAAAATCTTGGCATAGCTTAATCATAAGATGCAACATCTTGAACAGGCAGATTATTTTCTAGGGAATTAAAGATCTCTATCTCTATCTAGATTTTAGATAGCAATTTATAGAGGAGGTACAATCCCACCAGTTCAGACGTTTCCGCCCCATCGTAGCTTCCATTAGTGATGTCGAAGTCTGATGTTTTTTTAAATACCACGGTGTGTTCTTGTTGTATAGCGTGGTCGTCTTTGTGTGTTTTATAATATGTTACTCTTCATTAGTAATTTGAGAATGTTTAGAGGCAAAGTTTAGTGAATCGTCCAAAAGTTTTTCACTTATTGTTGGGATTGTATCTTCTCTCACAATTAAAACACCTTGACATAAATGTAGGACTGTAAAGAGATGACGGCCTTGCAACTTGTAATATGCCACCAAAGCAAGTAGAGAGCAAAAACAAAAAATCTGCACAAGATTCAAAGATAATAACTTAAAGATAACCATAGAGGCAAATAAAAAGTTACTGTTTTCCTCGATGTAACACTTGACTTGAGGAACAATACATAAGCCGTACAGAAAAACCAAATAGTAATGTGAACTTTATCAACAGTCAGAGCAACCATCCACCTATTATAAAAAAATCTACCAAATGGTATCAATAATTGTATTAACACGACAAGCATAACCCATCTATGTAGATGCCCTTAAAAAGAGTGGATTTAATACGGAATTACAGTTTGATCAAACAGACAAAAACTAGGACCAATGTAAAACAAACAAAACAAAAAGAACAAAAAGAACAGGAAAAATCGTCTGCTTTAACCCACCATTTAACAGTGACGTATCTACGAACGTTGGTAAAATGTTCCTCTCTCTGATCGACAAACATTTCCCCCAAAAACAACAAATAGAGTAAGATCATCAACAGAAATAACATCAGAATTAGTTACAGCTGCATGCCTCATGCAAAACAAATCATCATAAACCATAACAAACGCCAGCTAAACAGTCATCTCAAAGAAAATTCATCTCAAGAAAAGTCTTTTAATTGCAGAATTAATAATGATTGTCCATTGGAAGGAAAATACCTTAAAAATGTTCAGTATATCAAGCAACTGTTACACAAATTGCAACAAAAAAAACAAACAAAAAAAAAAACAATCATCGGACTTACGGAATGTGCATTTAAAACAAGATTTCAACCAACACACATCTTCATTTAGGCTGAAACATAAAAAGACTTCAACGAAACTAAGTGAATATATTTGGAATCATATTAATAAAAAAAATAAAGCCCAGATTTTGCGCACGCCTACAGGATTAACTACTCAACCGATCGTCTTCAAATTCTGCATGGAGCTATCTATAATTTTCTGCTACTGCACGAACATTTTTATAATTCATAATTAGCTACCATTAATTAATAAAAAAAAACAAAACAAAAGACACAAACCTCGTGGTTCCCTTCTTGGGAAGAGGAATAGTCGGATCCAACTTTTTAAAATACGCACCGGAAACATAACATAAAAAGATACCTAGATCTAGATCTAAATCTTTATGAAGAATTTCCTATTCTTATGCTCTTTGTCTAGATCTAGATCTAGATCTAGATCTATATGTCTATGATATTAGATCTACATCTAGATTCTGAATCAGGAGTTACGCTGGTTTATATATCTGTACACAGATTAAGCCGAAATTTTGTGATATGCCACGTTTTACTCTCAATATATTTTACAA
The DNA here is from genome assembly GCA_032466395.1 of Aegires albopunctatus. NCBI lineage: Eukaryota > Metazoa > Mollusca > Gastropoda > Nudibranchia > Aegiretidae > Aegires > Aegires albopunctatus. Next base: position 7,415 of record JASKDV010179790.1, read on the forward strand.
ATCTGCCCTCATCCATTAATAGTGTGTATAATGAAAATAAATCGACAGTACTAGAATTAACGAAGCAACATCGTTTCCTGCGAATATCGCAGGGGGGATTCCACTATTTGAAAAATGATATCAATTATAAATTGAAATGTGAAAACGCAAACCATCATTGAACTATAGAAGAGAAATATATTCTTCTTGCCGACACCATAGGAAGCATCAATTGAAAAATATTACTACCTGAGGAGTGTCTATAGACACGAAACTTTAAAGTTCGTTGGTTGAATCTTGTTGTAATTGCACCTTCCGTGAGTCCGATGTATGTTTCTTGTTTCTTTTGTTGCAATTTGTATAGCAGTTGCTTGATATATTATATATTTTGTAAGGCATTTTTCGTCCAATGGACAATCATTTTTTATCCTACAATTACAAGACTTTTCTTGAGATGAACTTTCTTTGAGAGGACTGTTTGTTATGGATGACAGTACACTTTATCACGTCGTTTATTTTTTATCAATTCATCAATCTATTGTTGTTAAGTACAAGTAGCCCATGTCCTACTTTATTGCACAGCATGTTTATATAATAATATAGAAATGAGCGCCTTATAATATCATTTGTATTATTATCCTCCTCCTATTCCTCCTCCTCCTCCTTGTTATCATTATTAACATCATCACGCTCATTATCAATATTATTGTCATAATATTTCTCGCATGAAAGAATTTGAAGGTGGAATAGTTGTCAGTTGATGATTGGCAACTTTAATCGCGAGATTGATATGAAATGTGTTCAAATGACACCCCCACATCATGAATCCGTTGAGTATTTATTATGGAGATACAACCGTTTGAAAAGTGGATACTTATTTCCGAACACCATTGTATAAGATAACTGTGGTACGTGGGCACTAACAAAAGCAGACGAACTCATTCCACCGTAAACAGCTAAAACGGGTACTTAACATCCGATACTCAACAATAATAACAAATGAGTCATAGTACAGAGAATTATAAAAAACCCATTATCCCTTGAAATACTAGAACAAAGATTTAAAAAATGAGGGGATCCGTATCGAGGTAGACCGATTACTGAAGACCCGAAACTCATGGAAAACCAAATGAGTCTTAAAAACGAGGGGGGCCTTCAAATACTGATAACTATTGCCAGCGACAGAACATGCTGGAGGGAACTCAAGCACGACCATAGACATGTCTTTGAGCACGACCTGGTATCAGCTGCCGAGGCGTCCCAGTCCTTAGACAGAGATGTGAAAATCCCTTGCCAAGTAAGTCATTGTATAAGATTATATAACATCATACATTATTATTACAATTTCTCACACAGATACGTCGTTAGTCCCCAAACAAGCTGTTCGGATGTTGAACGCATGGGAAGATTGAGAGACGGAGGATGGGAAGTTTGCTTTGATTCACGTTATGGCCTGAATCCCAAGAATTGCCTAGTTTATTCCTTTGGGTAAAAACAACAACAATAACCAACTTTTAAAAGTCAGTTTCAAGAACATACCACCAATAATGTTAAGGCCTCTTGGTGCTTTGTCGTGAATTTCCTTCTCCTAGCCAACAGCAACCCAAAGCACATGGAACAAAACTGGCAACCTATTAGGCGTGAATGCGAAGACAATGCCGGTTTAAGTTCCTGGTCAAGCTTATGTCGAGTGATACAAATGGGTCAAAATGTCTTGCTGAGTCGATCCGACCATATCACCCAGCTAAATGACATCGGCGAATACATGCCACTTATTTATTTTCCCTGTATGAACTGTACAACTGTTAGGCAACTGACGCTAGGTACTGACTTGTTTTTTGGATTGATGAAAATACAGGTAATTGGCAGATACATTTAGTGAGTGAAATAGGAGATGGGCTGGCAAATGGGTAGAGAGAAAAAATCCTCAGATTGCAACAGCCAATAATACTTTAATAATTAAATACACAATACCGATTATGTGCTATAGCGAGAGGGAGATGGAAGTCAGTTTTGAAATCGTTTCGTGAATGGATCTAGTCGGTGGAAAATGCTTCAGTGACCGCCTTATCTTCCTTACCAAATACCACTGCTAAACCGCATCTAGACTTCTGTAGATCTAGATCGTGATTTTCTCATGAAAAGGGAAAAATCTAGAGAACTGTATGCAACGATCGTTAAAAATTGATAGGCTTGCGAAATCACGAAAAATATCAAATTTCTTTCGAGAATACTTGACACTAACCATGCATAGGATAATGGAAAGAATCTGATGAGTTTATATTGAGCAGACATTAAAATCTAGAGATCTGATGCATTAACTTGACATGCAAAATAGTTGAGACGGAATTTAGATAGACTTGGTCGCTAATGGAACATGCTATTGATTTCATTCCCGAAATGCAATAATAAAAAAATAGACATGATATTTCAATTTTTGACTTTAAGATTTTTAAGGCCATATAAGCAAATGTAAGTGTAATGATTATGTAAATGGAAATTATTGTGTATTATTTATTGTAATCATTTGTTAGAGTAACGTCCCTTGTCCTTATTCTTTATGTTAGTGATGCCCCTTATGTTCGCACATCGAAGACCAATAAATTATTGAACTTTGTCTACACTAAATCTCATTCAATTTAATATCAATAATTTACTGCTTACGGCCCTGAATGTTTGGGTCGGGAGTTTTTATTTATTTGCATTTTTGGTCAACTGATTTTCAAGCCTTGTGAAATTATCATGTATGCATTATCATCAATTACACACGAATGTAAAAATATCTTTGTTTCCTATATTTTCGTTCTTTCTAGAATTGCCCACGATTTTTCTTTTGATGACAGCTTTGACAAGTTTGGCTGCGAGGTGCATTCGTTCGATCCAAGGTGAGAATCCGCTGAACGAGGACTTGTCATGACATTAACATGACGTATACGTTTATATTATCAGGTCTTGCCTACTTTATTTCACTTTATGGCAATTAGAGAACATTCATGATCGATGCTAAAGCGGTCACCCGAGGACAGTGGTTTGGACCTTTAGAGTTTTTCTTTAATTTTATGTTCTGTTATATCTAGTTGTCATTTACAATTTTTATATGAAGAAAAATTTGAACAAATGACAAAGCCATTTTTGTAAATTTATATATTTGTCTCTACAACAATGAAGCCCATTGTTCTTTCACAATACAACATCATTGCATTGCTATGTGGCCAACTTTTATGAAAATAAGTATATGACCCTACAATAGTATTTCTCTATTAGAGGATTAGAGTTGGATTTCATTTTTTTCTCTCCTTTTTATATGTTGTCAATTTTTTTTTTTCATACGTGCTTTTTGTCTTCGTTCTCATTCGCTTTTTTGATTACTGAGAAGACAATATGACACATCTCCCCATCTGGTGTATGCCGTAAGAAAGAAAAAGAAAATTGCAAACTCATTCTGTCCCAGTTCAATGTTGCCAGATCAAATGATTGATAATGAAGACCAACCCGTTAGGTAGATCGTGAATTCATCACCAGGATAAAAGTGATGTCATACATCTATTCTTAAATGAATATAGCGAAAGGGAGATCATTGTGCTTCTTTGGCTCAATGAAGTTTTTACAAAGCGCAAAGATTGACTGGCAGATCTAAAACATATGGAACTTTATTTGGTGGATTGGTACATGCGTAAATTGTTGTTATTTACCCAATACAATGTGTTTTTACTCTTAATTAATTCAAACAAGCTTTATTTTTTAAATTTGAAATCGAATAACAACACCTCCCCCATCAATAGATCAAGATCCTATTATAGCTCCTTTGACATCACTTAACGAACTATTCTATTCTCAACATGTCATATCGGGAATTCCCTGCACTATTTTCCCATTCGAAAATGCGGTGTTCAGCCTGCTGTCGATGAAACTTTTGGTTTTTACAAACACTTCTAGATCTAGATCTAGATTCTAGATTAAATGAGGTACATTATGCAGGATAGCATTACATGACGAGAACATGTACAATTAACTCACCAAACCCTTTTCAATCAAATCTACAGGTAGGAATGATCTCAAACTAGATCAAGAATCTAGATAGCCTATAGTGGCTATATAGTAAAATAGATCTATCTAGACCTAGATCTAGATCATAGAATTTGTACTCTCATTGACCCACAGCTTCAAATTTAAGGCAAACATACCACTCCTGATCTGAGAAATGTTTGATCTCAAGAGAAAATACGTCTAGATCTAAACAAAAACATTACATAACTTATGCTCAATAGATGAGTAGCAAATCAGGCTCTGTGTGACTGGACGTAATGCAGCAATGTAACTCTATATCTAGAACTAGATTTTAGATCTAGATTCTCAAGTCCTTACGATTTTAATCTCCCACTGAGATGCATGTCTAGAATCTTCTCCTTTTTATAATGTACATATTATGTAGTATGAATCTCCCTCGCAAATTCATTTTCTTTCAGCACATGTACTACTATTTACACATGGATACCGCCACATCACGCGCCGGAGTCATGCTAGATTCTATTTTATGACATGCCACATCGACAAACACACAAATGATAGGCGATGTTTTTCTGACATTATTGCTTTACATATCTGCCCTCATCTATTGATAGTGTGTATCATTACAATTAATCGACATTATTACAATAAAACATGTTTATGTTCACAGTTTAATCGAAGCCGTAGACCACCTTAGAGGCAAACGAGTTCACTTTCACAAAGAAGGTGGTGGTGGTGTGGATGAGGAAATAGTAGTGAAGAATCACACGTGGAAGTTATCCACCCTCGGAACAATACGCAAACGACTGGGCCACCAAATTGGAAAGGTAAGAATCATACATCTGGAATAATCTTTTCTTGTGTGTCATTCAGGTCTTGGGGTCGGTGATCGAAAAAGTCCCTTGTTCAAATCACGGTAGGATACGATGTTGAGATCTGATAAATTGCAAATACTCACATTTTCCTTACTGTATTCTGATGTAAATGAGTACCTGACTATAATGTACAGTCATATCTTGTCATACGTCTCAATGAAAGCGTCTTTTGTGCACCTCAGTATGTCCCCCACCCCTCGAGAATAGGAGGGAATGTAACGTTCTGCCAGGCAGTCTCTATAAAACTTGTTATGCACTCAAAGTTGTGCCTCTCTTCATACGAAGCTTTTTACTCTACTCTACTCTATCTCTCTCCCCCCCCCCCTCTCTCTCTCTCTCTCTCTCTCTCTCT
>JASKDV010179801.1:0-10595 GCA_032466395.1 Aegires albopunctatus
CTCTCTCTCTCTCTCTCTCTCTCTCTCTCTCTCTCTCTCTCTCTCTCTCTCTCTCTCTCTCTCTCTCTCTTTTCATTTTGCTCTTTTTCTTCCTTCCGTATTCTCCGTCTCTCCTTCTCCTTGTCCACAATTATTTTGCTCTATGTCTAAATGTTTCTCTGTCTCTTTATTTCCCACTCTATCGCTTTTATAAGACAATGTAAGACGGACCTAATGCTTCTCATAACTAAAGTAAAGCCATTATGAAAATATTTTTATTTTACTTTTGATTTTTTTGTCTTGATAGTCTGACGAAGGGTTATACTGATCTGCGAAACGTAATACTTATTCTGTATTGTTTAATTTTTTTGTTGGATATTTCTATCTTTGTTTATTGATACTGTCCTTTTTTACTCATAACTAAGTACATCTCATTACTCAGTCAACAAACTAGTCATCTTGTCACTGTACTACTTACATCCCGAACCGATGGTTCATCCGTCATTAACAGGGTGTTAATATCGCCATTACGGTCATCGCACCATCGCGGTAAGACGCACCAAGCCATTCGAATATCGTTAAAGACGTATCGAGTAAGGATAATCGGAAATAATCAGCTAACCACGATTTCGATACGATCCCTGGTCAACGACCATGTTGAGTGGCTTTGGGGCTCTTCTCCGTTGTCGTATGATAGATGGATGGGTCTTTCATGGGCAACGTTTATTTTCATGTATCGTTTGAAAGCTGATTGGTGCCTGGAAGAGAACTTTTTATGAAATGTTAGTGAGGTGATGAGTTGCTGATTATCAATGTGGTGTGTGTGACGTATGAGAGTCTGTGTAAGAGAGAGAGAGAGAGAGAGAGAGAGAGAGAGAGAGAGAGAGAGAGAGAGAGAGATTGATAGATTAATTGATTGATTGATTGATAGCTAGATTGATTGATTGATAGATAGGGAGATATATATATATATATATATATATATATATATATAGAGAGAGAGAGAGAGAGAGAGAGAGAGAGTGAGAGAGAGAGAGAGAGATAAAGAAGGAGATTGAGAAGATGAAGATAGAAGAGATACGTACAGAGAAAGGAGATAATGTGATCCAACGATGTTAAGTCATGCAGAAAGGGGCAGCTATCCCTGTTTGATGTCAGACTCGTCACATTTTGCCATGTCAAATTAGTTATTTGCATCTGCTTCTCTCCACAACTGCTCCAAATTTTCTCTTTAAGCCTACTGTCCTCCTGCCTCCTACGATTTCGTGTTCATATAAACGCATTCCTGGAAATGGCCAGTGAATCTAGTCTGTACATGTAATGGCCATGAAGTCTCGGTCATGGTGACAGAAAGATGCGGACGAAGTGTAATTTACACAAAGTAAAATCCATTAGAACCTTGGCCAACCGAAAATGCAAAAAATGTTTCCAGAATTCTGGATCATTTTGACACTGCTTGCCAGCCTTATATTTCAAAAAAAAAAAAAGATGCAACAGGATTCCGAAAATGAAGTCCTGCAACATACATGAATGTAATGTCTTCAAAGGAATAGAGTTACATAACCTTAACCCTTTGAGCTGATTTTACTTCTTTGTCAAGCCTAGGTCCTTAACTAACTTTGTCCTATATCTGGTGTGACTTTTTAAAAGTCGACTAAGTGTCAGTGCATGGCGGACTCGACCGCCGCGATCAGTGGGTCTATGCCACGACGGTCTTAGTCCGTATACAGACTGGATTTTTTTCTGGTCAGAAAAGGAGAAACAGGGGGTTTTGGCTAGACACTTTTAGGATAGTGCGAATACAGGGGAAAAAAAAACTTCCGACCTTTGCGGTATCGCTGCTGTGAACATGGCGAGTTGTGAAATATAATACAATCAACCATACATTTTCTGTGTGGTCTGCAAGGACGCTGTGGATAGGAGATTTAGTTTGGTATATTTTCCAGACTTATTCTGAATGAGCCTGCCATCATGGTAGCATCTTGTCAATCGATGAACAGACTAAAATGGTGTCAAGAAATGGCAATAAAAAATGGTTAATTTGTGTAAACGGCTGACAAAGTAAGCCGCAGTTAACGTCTGTATTATAAATAAGATGTTAGACGTTTTCTATTCTGAATGTGCTTTTCCTCTTCCTCATCAGGTACTCATACATTTGTAAATGGAGATCTTCAAGGAAAAAAGTATACATGTTACTCACAGGTTTCATCGCTCGGAGGATACTCGAGATGAATATGATTTCACCACATAACGGTAATTTAATGTTGTCTAATACTTTTCTCTCTCTCTCTCTCTCTCTCTCTCTCTCTCTCTCTCTCTCTCTCTCTCTCTCTCTCTCTCAAAAAAGAATTTAAAAAAATAATAAACAACAACAACAAACAAAAAAACAACAAAACAAAACAAAAAACAACAACAAACAAACAGAACAAAACCGTAGAGAACACTTTTCCGATTCAAGTACTAAAAGCGAGATGGAGATTGTGTGGTCATATTTTGAGAAGAAGCCCAGAAATCACGGCAAATAAGGCCATGACACATTTATATATTTTTTAGCGAAACACTCAAAATCACCAAGGGAAGGACGGCAAGAACATTGCCAATCAACTCAACAACGACCTGAAACAAGATCCCAAGACAAAATGTTACATTGATGTCAAAGACTGATCTTGAACAATTAATTAATTAAGATTAATTGCACAAAAACGAAAGAAATGGTTTGCCTTTACCAGGGAGGTTCGAAAAACGGCTGAGGCTGCGAAGTTCTGATGACACCCTAGCGGAAGGTTATGTAGGAGTCAGAAAGTTAATGATTTTTTCCACCTCATATTTGACAACAATGGCAACAACTAAAGAACTAACGGAGGGCCAACGACTCTACTACCAATCACTCTAAACAAGGACTTCTCAGACAACTCAATAAAGCTAACATCATCAACAGATTTGGAAACGCTTAGAGCTGAGACGTTGCTCAAAACAGAAAAGAATAGTCTATCTTCTCTCAGCAAGATAGCTGAATCTGGGAGGTCTGGTGATTGATACTGACTGGCACTAAATATAAGCAAAGACGAATAATCTTTAGTATAATAAGTCATTTTTCATGATTCACATTTCATTCTAGATTCTATTTCTTCGCCACAATATCCGATGATCACGGCGGTTTGGATTAGCCACGAATTGCAAGGTCTCCGATGTAAATAAGATTCCGATTCTCGGACTCAAAAAAGGACTAATATGGGCACAATCTCCCTGGGTCACTTAGATGGATAGATAGATAGATAAATAGAGTCTGGTCTCTCTAATCCGAACACCACTGTTCCCGGGGAAAAAATCGGATTACAGAAGTTTCCGGATAAGGGAATACTAAGAAAAAATAAGAACAAGATCCGTTCCAAGAAAATGGTACGGATTACAGAGGGATTAGGATTACAGAAATCCGTATTAAAGACACTGTATATAAAAAGATAGATGGATAGAAAGACAGACAAATAGAAAGATAGATAGCTAGGAAGATAGAGAGATAAATAGATGTATATGATATGGATAGGTAGATAGATAAATATATGTATATAATATAAGTAATACGATAGAAAGATAGATCGATATATCAATCAACAGAAGGAGAAACTGATAGATAAATAGAGGAATAGGTCAGGGGAGATTTTTAGACAAATAATCAGATTGAATACATATTTTACAAAAAATATTAAATTATCACATTGTTCGATTAATAGATAAATAGATTCACTAAAATCAAACTCACCCTCTCGTTATCTTCAGACATCTTGTATGAATCTTAATCTTAATAAACGGTTTCCTTAACCGAACACAGGAAATGAGGCCGAGTCTTCAAAATAATACGAAGTTATCAATATTCCATCAGCAGCGTTGTATGAATGTTCTTTCCTTGGTTATCTTTAATAATGTTGGGGTAATAAATTGATGACGTCATGTCAAACAAAGTATGCAGAGTATTGATGGTCAGAATAACTTATCTGGTAGTGAGTGATACAGAATATGTAATACATGTATAGACGAACCCATAGATCTTCAGTGAATCAAAGTAATTATGAGATTATCCATCGCCTTCCGTGTCGATGTTCTCTAGTATCTGTGTTTTTCTATAATATTATAATGCGTCTGCACTTTGTTATGTCTGCGTTATGACCGAGCGAGTCAACTTGGTTCCAGGTCAATGAACTCTTTCGTAATTCAAGAGAATCTGAAATTTACATTATGTCAATACATGTACAGCATGACTTCACCTAAGACTGCGTGTCTACAGCCTCCATACAGACTGGATTTTTGTCCGGTCCGGAAAAGGAATTACAGGGTCGGAGACACAATCGTATAGAGTGGAAGGAGAGAAAAATTCCGACCGTTGCGGTCAACCTGCTGACCTCGGGTCGACAGTTGCCATACAGACCGCACAGAAAATGTATGGTTGTATCTAACATTATAGTTCAATTCTGGCCTTGCCCACAGCAGCAAGACCGCAACGGTCGGAATTTTTTTCTGCTTCCGCTCTATCCGATTGGTTTCCCCATGTATCTCCTTTTTTTTGGGGGGGCCATTAAAAAATCCGGTCTGTGTGGCTGCCGTGAACACAAAGTTTAAGGCGAGTGGTGACATGGTATGCATGGTATGACATGACGTCATCATCTGTCTGGTCTGCGTGGACGCTGTGGGCTTGAGACATTTCGTGGCTTTCAACAATCTCCCACGACAATGTAGATCTAGGCCTAGAAGAGGTTACTAGATCAAGTGGCGATTATCAAAGAATGCGGAAGGCAGACACAGTACGGAAAAGTACCAAATAGGGTATATTATGTAAAATAAAAAGGTAGAATAACAGTGTTTTCTAACATTGGAAAAACCTATTCTGGAATATTAATGCTGCGTCTGGGACCCATATGTGCAAGCTCATATAAGCAACATAGAGAAAGTACATAATATAGAAACGCAGCACGTTTTGTAAGCAATAACTATTCAAACGATCATGGTTTTTGTTGTTGTTGTAATGAATTATTTTACCCATGTCCACTACAGTAACTTTGGTGATATCTGCAGGGTTTTCCTCGACTGCTTTGTAAACGAGCATATTATATTGGTAGTAATATACACATCTTCTCTCTTAAACAATATAGCGAAAGGGAGATTATTGTGTTTCTTTGGATCAATTGATTATTTACCAAAGCGCAGAGATTGACTGGCAGATCTAAAGCAATATGCATTGCATTCGGTGGATTGATATAAAGGTAGCTTAGTGTTTTTAACAAAATCAATGTGTTTCTCTAATTAATTAACCAAAATAAGCATTTTTTTTTTTTAATTTTTTAAATTTTTTTTTTTGTGGATAAAAAAAAGACCGCTCCCTAATATCAAAGCAAACCATTGGCATGGCTTGATTTCAGGTTTGGTTTTGATTTCTAGCTGAATTCTCCACGTGAATAGCCTTCAGCAATCGTAAATAAAAATGTTCAAATGTGATCTCTCAGTAAGGTCGCGATTACATGGCAGAATGACCTATGTGGGTTCAGTAGAAAAGTGATACATACTACATGCAACCAGTTACTCTATCATGCCTTTAACTTAGCTCTATGATATACACTATGTCGAGAAGTGATAGGTTTATTTCATGTTATATTCCTGGTTCTCGTGAATTGTGTTGTATACGGCGGTGCGGGAACATGTGACCAGCAGCTCTGATCCCATTGGATGGATCGTTTTTTTAAGTTAATATTTAATAAGAGGCGAAAGGGCATTCGCTCTCTACTCCATTGTTATCTTGCCAGAGTGCAAGTGTGTGATTGACTGACTGGAAGCCATTGTCAGGATTTAGTGAATTATCCCTTAGGGGTGAGTTATATTTCAAGTTGATTTAGTTGTTTGTTGTGCAACTTAGTTCTTTTACAATCTATAGCTGTGAGTTGATGTAAGCTTTTAGCGGAATAAGATTTATTGAAATTATAAATATATGTTATCAGTGTAGATTTATATTTTTATTACTTTATTTAGACTTGGTTGTTGATTTATTTTAGGGGACAGGTTGGAGAAATCTTGAGAAAAGTTGGAGGAATCTTGAGAATGGTTGGAGTCGATGTAGATCCAAAGAGAAAACATTCACATTCATGAGGAAGACCGTGCGAGGCTTCAATTAATTGACCCCACTAGTGAGGCATTGTATCAGATGCAGGGAGTGACCGTTAGCGAGTGCGAGACAACGCTAGATTTACCGCCAGACATAGAGATGGATCATGTGTCGTTGTTCGTCTACAAGTCTTAGATCTTGTCTTATCATTATTCGATTAATAACTATTCATAAGTTTTAAAAGGAGAGTAACATTCTTTCTTAATATCAATTAGTTGTTGTTAGTACGTAGTTATCATTTAATTATCCCTAGACATGTGTACTGATACGTACTAATTACCCCCTTAGTTAAAACCTTAGGTATTGCCCAATTGGTTAATATCGTTCTGTTCTGAGTGAACGGAGTATTTATCTTAGTCGCTAGGAGTGAGTTCTTGATATTTTTATTATTGTGATATTGACCATGATGTATTTTGATTATTTAATAAATCGATATCGTTGTGTTAACGTTATATTATTAGTGAGTTAGTCCCTATTATTGTAGTGCTGTCTTGCATGTTATGAAGTTGTATTTGACCGTATTGTCTGTTAGTGTTAATTAATGTTGTAATTAGTTAGTCTAGTTATTAATGTTCTTGACCGTTCGGCGCTGAGCCAGCCGTACGTGTCACACTAATACATTCAATAACAGTAACACGAGTTGGTGTGAGAGGAATTCATGTATACTAAGTCAAATGACAGCTATTTTCAGAAAAATTGGCCTTTATTTTGCCACTATGATCTAGGCCTTATGACTTGACAGTCTCTGTGTAGTGTGTGTTGGCCATAGTATTGTATTAGAACACATTGAAGCACAGTATGTAGAATCTAAACACAATGCAGGAAGCATAATCATAAACCAAATTAACAATCATTTCTGTTGAGGAAAACTATAGATCTGGCTTGCTGGGTGCAATAAATCAACAATAATAAGATAATTAATTAATATAGCAATATTCTTTCCCACCATATCACGGGTATTCGATATCGACTAATGTAACAAAAGGTTTTATTGTTATTACACACAGTACCCCCATACTTTACTTGCCAGTGTTGCAGAAGACAGTATTTGTGTGGCATCGTGGTCTAGTAATAGACATTTGGACTGGTGTTTTAAAGGTCCCAGGTTTGAATCCTGGTTGGGCGCGATGTTGAATTATTGGGAAAGACTCTTTACGTGCATTTCCTCACCATACCCAGGTGTGAAATGGGTACCTGGCCATCGATAGTGGAAGATCTTGTCAGTATGCTAGAGTTGTAGCGATTTTAACCCCCGGACTGCCTGCGATTGAACTCTGTAGAGCGTTGAGCACATTTAGTGGAAAAAGCGCTTATAAAACTCATATTTTTTTTATTGTTTATAAATACAATAAGTTTAATCATAGGATTCATCACCTTGAAAAAACTGGAATCAATAAATTAGATGACATTATGAATAATGAGGAAAGAGAGAATGAGGATGATATTGATGATTGTATGGATGATGGTGACTCTGTCATTGATGATGATTAATAAAACGATGATAATATGATCCATACAGAGTTGGTGACATTTAAAGCATACAAAGCATATAAAAAGCTGTTTTGACAAAAGGGAATTATACATTTGTAAATCATGAATAATGATGATTTTAAGAGTAACGTGGAATTTACAATCACAGTTATGAAATCATGGGTTTAATGCACACTTACTTACACTCATCTCTCATACTACACACACTATCTAATTCACACTTTGCTTCTTACACAGACTAATTGATACACACACTCCCTTGCACGCACACACACACACACACACACACACACACAGCTCATATTCCACTCAGTACCATCAAATGTATTAATACAATAATACAAAAACGATTTAAAGAAAATGCGATAAAACGCATAATTGCATGCTCCGATGAAATGTTAAATAAGACATTGAATCAATCAATATATTCAAATGAGGACAACTTTAAAAATTGTAACTGATAAAGAATTACGATCTCTGTGTTCTTTCATAAGATATCGATGGATAGTGTCCATCTTCCCAACAAATTATTCAATTAATTCAGACTTTCGATTAAATATCTTCTTATTTTTCATCTTACATCCTACCGGTGCCATCACACGTCACTGAGAACCTCAACTTTCCATTGCTAGTCATACGTCGCTTAGAGTCTCAACTTTCTATTGCTAGTCATACGTCACTTCGAGTCTCAACTTTCTATTGCTAGTCATACGTCACTTCGAGTATCAACTTTCTATTACTAGTCATACGTCACTTCGAGTCTCAACTTTCTATTGCTAGTCATACGTCACTTCGAGTCTCAACTTTCTATTGCTAGTCATACGTCACTTAAAGGCTCAACTTTCTATTGCTAGTCATACGTCACTTAGAGACTTTAACTTTCTATTGCTAGTCATACCTCACTTACAACTTCAACTTTCTATTGCTAGTCATCCATGTCATGCATTGTTGCCATCTCTGCCTGCAGCATGTCCATCATTCCAGCCTCTCTCAGCATGTCCATCATTCCAGCCTCTCTCAGCTTGTCCATCATTCCAGTCTCTCTCTGCATGTCCATCATTCCAGCCTCTCTCAGCATGCAATGTTCGGCATTCTCTTTTCCTTTTGCCTATTTCCTCTTATCATGTACCATTATGATAATAAGATTAATGATCGATTATAACAGTAATGATCATGATGATGACAGCAATGGTTATAATGATCATGTAGTGGCTATCATGATGATGGTGATGACAGCAATGGTTATAAGGATGGTATAGTGGGTATGATGAAGATGATGATAACATGGGTAATCAGGATGATGATGATGATGATGGTGGTGGGGATGATGATAATGATAATCAAAATAAGAAGATGCCTAAAAGACGAGACATAACACCAATAGACAATAATAGAGCACCAGCCATTTGTTAATCTAGGTGGTAGGAATTTTCCAGGCCTTGAACTGTGTCTGCGTGGTCCATCTCAACCTGTGAGCACAACGATGAGATACCTTAATAATGTTTCGTCTCAGGGGTGAAAGGGGGGAGGGGGGAGAGCGGGGTAGTTGTAAGGGGAGATCACTATAATAATACTACGTTAACAAGACAAACTTATTTGAAGACGCCTGGGGAAGACTAATTGCTTTACAATTTCTTCCACTTAAATCTAGCTTATAGCTTCAGCTTTTTATGCGGTGCAATTCCCTTTTGGATCAGAAAAGCGTTCTTTAGTTGACAAAAGAAAGTTAGTTATACAAACGAACTTATGGAAAAGGGTTAGATTTATCGGGGAGGAAAACAATAGTTTTAATACATTATGAAGGTATTAATACAAGATCCCAAACACCGATTTTATGATTGGCATGCACTGAGTGTATCCTTCGGTTTTCACTATGAGGTAGAACATAAATCATATTATGTCTGATGGTCGGAAAGTCGAGAAAATACATGTAGAAGCACCCCCTCAACCCCCCCCCACCCCCCCACCCCCACACACACACACAGTTCCATTCAAGGAGACTTACTGGAGTAAAAGCTAGGATAAGAAATAAGTTTGTCCAAGGCTATATATATCCATAACGGTCAAAGATTAAAATGAGATTTTGGGATGACTCGTTCACAGGAATCATCATATTTAAAGAGATTTCTTAAAAAGCAACTGTTATCGTGTTAAGTGATGTAAAAAAGATTAATATGAAAGAAAGCTAGAACTAGGAATTAAGTTCCATCCAGAACATATACCAATAGACCTCACCAAATCATCAGTGGAAACCATGGAAAAGGACAAGAATATAAGAAACTTCACTATGTATTGCTTTATCTTGTCCTTTCAATAACATCGATTAGAACAATTAGTTTTCTTACATACCTATTATTATGTCTAGCGGATTCAAGCTTGCTTTCTATTTATCATACTTACATAATCTTTATCATTACCCTTCTCCTTCTCTCTCCTCTTCTATTTATCACAATTACACCATCTTTATCATTACCCTTCTCCTTCTCTCTCCTTTTCTATTTATCATAATTACACCATCTGTGTCATTACCCTTCTCCTTCTCTCTCCTCTTCTATCTATCATAATTACACCATCTTTATCGTTACCCTTCTCCTTCTCTCCCCCTTCTATCTAACATAATTACACCATCTTTATCGTTACCCTTATCCTTCTCTCTCCCCTTCTATCTATCATACTTACACCATCTTTATCGTTACCCTTCTCCTTCTCTCTTCCCTTCTATCTATCATACTTACACCATCTTTATCGTTACCCTTCTCCTTCTCTCTTCCCTTCTATCTATCATACTTACACCATCTTTATCGTTACCCTTCTCCTTCTCTCCTCCCTTCTATCTATCATACTTACACCATCTTTATCGTTACCCTTCTCCTTCTCTCTTCCCTTCTATCTATCATACGTACACCATCTTTATCGTTACCCTTCTCCTTCTCTCTTCCCTTCTATCTATCATACTTACACCATCTTTATCGTTACC
>JASKDV010179812.1:0-12625 GCA_032466395.1 Aegires albopunctatus
CCCCCCAGAAAAAAAAACAACAACAAAAAAAAAAAACAAAAAAAAAACAAAAAAAACAAACAAACAAAACAACAACAACAAAACAAAAACAAAACAAAAGCAAAACAACAACAACAAACAACAACAACAACAAACAAAAACAAAAAAACAAAAACAAAAACAAAAACAAAACAAACAAAAACAACAACAAAAGAAAGAAAAAAAAGAAGAAAGAAAAACAAAACAAATAAATGAATGAATGAAATAAAAAGATAACAATTGAGCACTGTCCTATCATTTACTTGCATTATAAGTGCTATGAAAAGATTACCATTCGATGCTCTCTGCCTGACTGTTCCATTTGATAAATAATTCTATCAACCTTGTTGTTCATCTTGCTTGTTTTGCAGTCTCTAAAACTGCATTTGGTGATATTGTTTGTTCGGCATGAAGTAAACATCTAGTAAGACAATGGCGAAGATCCCCCCTCCCACCCTTCCACCTTTCCTTGACAGATTATGATTATTTTTAAAGTATGGTTTCTTGTATGGTTTACAAACAGAGCTCCCTTTTAAAATATGAGAAAAGATGTGGAAACTGACTTCTCATACAACTGAGATAAGGCTGTAAAAGATATCTATTAAGCAAGGAGATGCTGATAACGTTGGTTTTAAGCATTCCTTATGAAGGGGCAAGTCAGGAGAACTCATTTTGTTACTGTAGTTGCTTGCTATTTGTTCATTTTCATTTCATAATCTATAATTTGAGGATAAGACTTTATTTTTCTGTGTATAGCTGCCAAGCTTATGCTCCATGAGATTGTCACGAGATCCCCGACCTTACCGTCCATCTTCAATAGGACAAGGAGCCTGATCGTTTATTGTTGGATATAGTTTTTCTCATAAAATTGTGTTGGATGTGAAAATTGAACAATAACTCATCTTTCAAATAAAGATCAACAGTCGCTTAGAAATAATTGAAAATGTGGGGATCCTCCTATTCAATAATCAAGCTTAAGAAAGTGCTAAAAGATGGATAGTAGGCTGGGCGACTCTTCCAGATTATTAATACCACTAATACCAGAATGTTAATTACTGTGGAAAGTTTGATATATACAGGTATAGGAATTCAATGAATGATCTCGTATTGAGAGATTTAGAAAAGTTGGGGCATGTATGCTTATCTTATGAAATTGCGCCTTTTAATAATTTGTTTCCCCTCCCTTCTTTCTTTTGTTTCTTTTCTGTCGGTTTTAAAAATGAGGGCAAAGCGGGTTATGGTCCAGAAAACAACAACAACAAGAAACAGTGTAAACCCAGCCTCGAATTTGTGGAAGGTGTCTCGTCATTCGTTTTCTCATGCCATTATCATTCAGTATTTTGAGTATAAAACGTGAAACGTTAATGGTGAAATTAGAAGCAGACAGAAGTCGACATTGTAAAGACAAAAACAACACCAATTCACTGATAGCAAAACTACTAAAGTTAAAAGAAGTTCAGCTTAATTAAGCCAAAGCGATACCTGCGGATCGTTTGGTGTGACGGACATAGTTTCAAACATTTCTTTAATCATTTTATTTCTTATCACATCTTTCCTTATCTTGTAGATTATTGTCCTCAAATTACAGCTTCATCTGAAGATTTTAAAGACACTTCTTGATTCTTCGTTTTCAGCAATGGAGAGCTACAACCCAGGGAACGTCCATCATGGACAGAATGGACAGGTCACAGATACGTCAAGCCGGCATGGCACTCTCGACCCTCATCATCTCCAACGCTCAAAACACTGATGAGGGAGTGTTGATTTGTACCAATGGCAGGGAAGTCAGCAACACCAGGCTAGTGATTATAGGTACTAACAAGTTCATCGTTCACGAGTACAGTCGAGAAGACTTTAACTTAGCTTTCTTTTGTACCTTCCGATCTTTACTGAAAGAAGCCATTTCGCAACAACCGAATGGCTTTGTGCGCGGAATGCATTAATACCTTTGATAGATGAAAATAAAGCTTTAAAGTAGATTAAAGATTGTCTGGCCATGGAATATAATAATGTTTTATAAACCAGCAATACTTTAGTGGGGATCCAATTGTTTGAAAACAGCTTTAATACTATGCAACAACAACACTATCATCAACACCAATAACAACATTGATAAAATTCAAAACTCTTAAATCCACCACACCCCTTCTTCCTCCACAATAAACAAACAAACAAATAAACAATAAGAAACAGAAAACCAAAAACGAAACAAACCGAAAAAAATACCCCCCCCCCAAAAAAAAACAACAACACAAAAACAACAACAAACAAACAACAACAACCGAACAACAACATAACAACAGATGCGTAAGTAAAACAACGAAAAAGTAGTAGTAGTAGTAGCAGCAGCAGCAGCAGCAGCAGCAGCAGCAGTAGTAGTTGTAGTAGTAGTAGTAGTAGTAGTAGTAGTAGTAGTAGTAGTAGTAGTAGTAGTAGTAGTAGTAGTAGTAGTAGTACTAGTAGTAGTAGTAGTAGGAGGAGGAGGAGAAGTAGAAATAATGATAATAATAGAAAATAAATGCCCTGTAGATCGTAAACGTATTTATTTCTTGGCAAGACTGCGACCATAGTGGTAGGAAAATCCAGACGTTTTTTAGAAAAAGAATATTATCAATTTGCCAAACGATCTGTCATGATGCATGGATTAAATACCGGCTAATTTTACTTTTGTTGCGTCCTCTAAGTTCTTAAGGCGAAGTTAAGCCATGAAGCATGAGTCCAAATTTCTTTAAAAAAGTCTGGATTGCTCTGCCATCAGGGCCGCGGCCGAAGGATGATGATATTCAGAGTTGCCTCCCCGCCCTCTTACATTTTTCTAGAACCAGGTCCCCCGGAAGAAGTGACTGCACGAGTCAGCCCTGACAACAATATATTGGCCAAATGGAAGGCCCCCGCCAATGAAAGTGGTGGTATTGATAAATACAGGCTATATATCACTGAAGTTGCGGCTGGTGCTCGGACAACCAGTTTTGACAGAGAAGTAGACGATAGCCTGCCCAATGAGTTCATTCTTAAGGATCTGAAACCAGGAACAACATACGATATTCAGGTGAGTTTTATTTTTGATAATAGATGCTGACGATAATACAGATGACCACTCATTGAGG
Organism: Aegires albopunctatus; assembly: GCA_032466395.1. Lineage (NCBI taxonomy): Eukaryota > Metazoa > Mollusca > Gastropoda > Nudibranchia > Aegiretidae > Aegires > Aegires albopunctatus. Next base: position 3,126 of record JASKDV010179812.1, read on the forward strand.
GTGGTCAGTTTTTTTGTTTATTTTTTAATAATCAAACTAACAAATTAAATGCTGATGATGATGATTGATGAATATGATGATAATGGTGATAATGATAGTGGAAAAGATGAAAATAATAAAAATGATGATGGGTGCGATTATGGTGAAGTTGATGAAGACGGGGAAGAAGAGAAGTAGTAGAGTAAGAGGAGAAGAATGCTGATAATAATGATAATGATTGCTAATTTTTGTCCCTACTTTGCCTGTATTTATTCCATCGATTTGATTTGACAGCTTGTTAAGTTATCGTCCTCTTGCAGTGATCTAAATAATTGGTTATGTTATTTGAAAATCATCATGTCCTTTCTGATTGCGTCACTTAGGGTACCGTATATCGGGCTTTCTACAACCCGTCCTTTATTTTACCAGTATTGAATGTAGCATTGCGGTCTATAGGTAGACATTTTGCCAAATAATCGAACAAACCCGAATTTGAGTTCTTGTTAAAGGCTCTTTACAAGCCTGTTTCTCTTGGTACATTATTGTAAAAAGAATAATATATGGCTTTAGATAGTCAGATCTTGTCAATATGCTCAAGTAAGAGCGTGTCATCCATGCGGCCCTCAGTTTGTTTGCCCGAGGGAATTTGAAGGATTTTGTAGACAACAGATCTCAGGGGAATAAGCATAAAAAGCATATTATATAAGCAGATATGCGCTCTTATTTATTTGATTTTTACATGGGGTCTTCCAGTTTCGACTCACTCCACTGAGAAGGTCATCAGTTTTGACAGAGATTAGAAGAGAACAGCCTGTCTTCTTTGCGACATAATATTTTGGTCAATATTTTGTTAGCAAATTTGTAGCTTCATATTCGACTCTACTTAATCTAATTCCAGATTTCTGCCTTTTACATTGATGGAATTCCAGATGATGAAAGGACCAAAACTTTTGAAGGTCCCAAATCCAACAGGGCACGCGTGAGGACACCAAATTTTGGTAAACCTTTTCTCTTTGTTCTTCCAGCTCTCACTTAAGCAAATATACTTTTAGAATTATAAATTACCCCTGATCCTTCGGATCTGGCCAACTTTGTTTGAGAAATTGCTTTTTCTTTTTTTTTCTCATTTCACTCAGCACCACCATATTTTACTGACAATTTTCTTCTACCCTACCAACTGCTAAAATACGTAACTTAACCACTGGGATTCAATTTTGTTTTTCCATCGATATATTTATTGCTTTCCTCGATAGAATTGAGAGAAATAAATGATACAAAGTATCTTGTACATTATGTTAAGGACATACCTGATGTCTATGACTTGTGGTTATCGACAAACAAAAATTCCATCCAGTCAACTGATGTTGGTACATGAATGCTGCAACAATTTTATTGTATTTCAACATCATATAAACCATTAGGGCACTGACGATCACTTTATTTTACTAACCATGTCTCATTGTATTCACTTCCATTGAAGAGACACCCCCTACCAATGTCAGGGCCATTCCATGGAAGAACTCCACTGTCTTGGTGACGTGGGATCCACCCAGTAACGTCGACGAGAGATCAATACGTGGGTATATCGTCATGTTCAAGGTACAGTAGACGACCTAATAGTACACATGTACACTATATAGGCCTAGTGTCTGGGGCTTTTTTCTTTTTTCGATATGAAAGATCAACAGAACATCTCCCCCTCCCTCACAACCCCATCCCATCCTAGATTCCAGACTCCGACGCATGGGCTGCTTTAAAGCCCTGATCTTAGCTACCACCAATTCCCATCTCTTTCTGTTCTGAAGACTGACATTATTCTGTGTTCCAGGTTGTCTTTCGAATGTCGTGATATTGGATCTAGATCTATGTCTATTACAGTTAGTAGCGTTTGTTACTGGTATTCGTTTGACTTTATTTCATTTTCGAATGAATCATGTTATTGACTTGAATTCGCTCGAATATCTTTACCTTTTCCTGGGATATCATGTCCTCCCAAAGGTATCATCCTTTATTGTTTATTTAGAACCTTGTCCTTTCATAATCAACCGTTATCACCCCTTTTGCCTCGACAGGCTGTGACTCGGAGGAGAAATCCTCCTAAAGGAGAGGTTCACATCGACAGCAAATCCCCGAATGGACAGTGGGAGGCTGTATTGAGAAAATTACCTGTACGTCACAGGTACGAGATCCAGGTGGCTGCCATAACTCGATCAGGCACGGTGGGACAAAAAAGTCTACCATACGTAGTGCGTCATGATGGTTTTAGTAAGTTTGACATCGTTGATAATTTTCCATAAAAATTGTTTATCTATTTATTTAAGTATGAACTGATCCGTCGCAGCGTTGCTTGCAAAGATTGAAAAAACACAATATTTTTTATTAGAGAAGTAGAAGGCTCAATGCAAGTAATTCCTAAAGGCAAAATCTAGCCAAAAACGATGTCTAGTCTACACAATCATCCTTTTCAGCTAAGTTTAAGTGAATATTTTAGTGACTACAAACATCCCAAAAAACTTTTTGAAGGTTTAGACCTTTAAATCTATTTTTGATTACTCAGTCAAAAGAGATATAGAATTTTGGCTAGTTATAGATCTAGATCTAGATATAATCTAGGCCAAGATTTTGATTCAGAGATAAGATTAGGGCATGGTCCTATTTTAGTCACAAAAATAAGTATCCTAATCTATTTCTCTACCAAAATTAGATTGCGGTCTAAATCTATACTATTTAACAATTGGGCATTGTCATATTTCAGTTACCTATGGTGAATATTCTTTATTACCCCTAAAATTAAATTTAGATCTAGATCTAGACATAGAACTTACATAACAACATTCTCGCATCGCTAACACATTCATAATAAAGTTCATACATGGTGTATATTAATAGTCTATTAGGCACACCGTTGTCAGGGAAGGGACAAAACAAAGTTCAAAATCAAGTATCCCTTTATAATGATAAAGCGCCTATCGCCAAGACCTCTAAGCGCCTTACAACGATTTTTCACTTCTCCTGGCCGACAGCAGCACAGCACACATACAACAAGACAAGCAGCATGTTAGGCGCGAATACAATTTTTGCTGTACAACGCTGTCTTAACGGCCAGATGCTCATTCACACTTCAGTGAAGTGAGTTGAATGGGACAAAAAGTCTTACCTAGGGATACACCACCAAAAGTCCTGCCTAGCGGAATACGATCCCATTAAGTCACCCAACCCCATGTCACCCAGCCAACCGGTGTCGGTGAGTGGCACTGTTGGAGTATGTAGCTTTTGAACTGTGCTAACGTCTTGGCAACTGACTCTCCTCAATATGAAAATGTGTATATAAAATTGCAAAGTTTTAATATCCAATGTTTGACGGGAAAGAGTGTATTCCAAAACGTCATTTTTGTCTATGTTTTGGTAAAATCTCAAATCGATTGGTGTTAGCTCGATTGAACCTGGTTTGTTTTGTTTTGTTTTGTTTGTTTTGGGTTTTTTTTCTTCTCTTTTCTTAATGCAGTTAACGGCAAAAGAAAGTTTACACTTACCTTATAAAAGCATCACATATCACCAACCCGTGCCACCTAATATTAGTATGTCAGATTGAAGGGACTAATGGTGAACTTTATGATGGAATAAAACATTTAATACAATTGAATCTTGATTTCTTCAAGACCAGAGTTTAAATGAACATTTTCTAATTTCCCATTTGGCAAAATCAGTATTTGGTGTGATCGCCTGGTCAGTCATACAAACATCGAACTCTCCGACGAATGGATAAAGTCAGCCTTTCCACAAATTCGCAGGATTATTATTCCACATCTCGAGTAATGTTTGGAATAGTTCATTGTCATTATTAGCGCGATCTTTTTCTTTAATTCCTTTTCATGTATCTTCATAGTAATACATGTTCTATTGGGTTTATGTCAGGACAGACGGATGGCCAGGATATCAATTGTTCTTCTTGCTCGGTGGCAAGGGGCACTGTCCTGCTTGAAAATGAGTTCATTGTCTGTCACATAAGGAAGCATCTACTCTCTCAACACCTGTCAATTTACTCATCCACAGTCAGTCAGCCAGTTAATCGTACTAATGGTACCTTGGTGTCGTTGGTTATTAGATATCCATGGTTATTGACCACTTGAATTTAGTCCTGATCGAACCTTTGGCCTTGTCGTCTTTATCTATGGATCCTTCTATTCCTGGCACCCATTTCAAACATGGCTTCATCGCTTAACAAAACCATTGACCACCACCGGTCTACTGCCCATCTCAAGTGTGAACATGCCAAGGGTAGACGAACATTTAAGTGTAGGTCTAAGAGGTCGCACAGCTGGTCTGTGAGCACGTAAACCTACCTGAAATATGTCGATGATGTTGAGGTGAATTTTCTTTTGATATCGCTGCCAAGTAGCGGAAAAGGTCATACGTCATCGTGGTTTAGATCTAGATCTAGATAAAGAGTGGTTCAAGTGTAAACATGCCAGTACAAGTGACTATGGCCTAGGGCAAAAGTTACGATTAAATCGATTCTTTTAAATTGTATGCATGCCTGGGAACCTCCTTTTTATCAACAATGATTCCACTTAGACCAGGTTGGTCAACCTTTTACATACCATGCGCAACTTTCTTTTATATGATTTCAGATGCGCCATAAAATTGTTACCAACCCCGCCCTTTCTACTTATAGAAATCATTATATAAATTATCTATCACAAGGATGCAATGTGCCATTTGTAATCATTCGCATGCATCATAGGTTGGCTATCTCTGACTAAAAACCATGCATACAAAGTTTAAAGCAACGAACAAACGGGGTTAACCAACCGGGTTAATATATGGTAGTTCGAAATCTGTCAAGACATTATAATCAACGCAATTTTCATGTACTGTTTTTGACCCTCCCCCCCCCCCCCCCTCTCCCCTTTCATAATCTTCGACATCTTTTCCTATTTTGCAAAGTCGCTTTTTATTTGCATTTATTTAGATAGTTTTTGTTGTTGGTGTGCAAATGGCATATGTATTTGATTAAATTTAGATTTCAGTCCCGAATTCTACAACTATTAAAATGATATATTATTCTCATGTTCAGAAGTAAGTATACACTTTATTTTTTTACGGCAACGAAATTCTTTGATATTATTAACATGTCAAATGTGCACATCTTTAGATAGGTATTTTAATGCCCTTTCCAATGATATATTATGTGCTAGTATTTATCAACCAGTGCGTTTACTATGACCGTTTTAGTAGAGCAACGTCAATTTTCTTTGTTGCAAATTTATTGAATTACGAAAATACCTTGATCTTCAGACAACGCAGTGCATTTTGGCACAATTTGATGCCGACAATGAACATAATTGAAACAGACAATTACCTTTGACTTCTTTCATGTACTGTCAACTGGGGATATGGTTCTGTTGTGGTTTAGGGAGGAAGGAAAACAGTTGATGCGCATTGAACATCGATTTACATCAGAGACATTCTCACTCCTCATATTGTCCCATTTTTCTGGAATCACGCCTATACAACATACACGTATTTCAACCTGGCAATGCAACTGCTCGCACGACTGTTGGATTTTTTGAAGACTCGGGTAGTAACGTTATGAGCCTTGACATAACCCCATCTAATGGGACATAAGGAAAAGAAAATTAAGGAAACAGGGACGATGCAGAGATTTGGTTCAGCCATTTGATGCCGTCATGGACAATTTTCTGAATTTTTTTTAGTGAAATCCTAGACAGTATTGTAAGCGAAGAGTTTCACATTTGATTACCTCAAAAGGCAGCGATACGATGAACATGTATTAAGTATTTTATTGTGTTTATCTTTTTTCTAAATTATATTTTCCCCACAGTCTGTAAATAGAGTCCAATTTTTTATCTGAAACCGGTTAAGTAGAATAATGAACAATGTAAAACTATTATTTGAAACATTAATTATACTGTTTTTTATTCTTGTTTAACTGTTCACTGTTTAAGGCTGCCTTTTTCTCAAAGCAAGTATTGATTCCTATTCATTTCTCGTGATTTTTCATACTTGTCAATTTTGTCTCAATACATTTCCTTTTCAATGATTTTGAAAATTTGCCGTTAGTCTAACATTCTATTGACCACAACAAGACATACATCAAAAGAAAGAAAAATGTATCTAGTTTTCAAAAAAGTACTTCATGTGCCTAAAATTTCTGAAATGTTGATATAAAAAACAAAAGTGTATACTTACTTTTGATCACTAGCATAATATAACGAAATGGGGTTGCTTTAACCAATGACACATGCAAGCGGATCCAAACGTGTAAACTTTCTTTTGTCGTTGACTGTATAAAAGGGATAAATATATAGTATAATATATCTATTACCTGGAATTCATTTTTATTATAAGCATGCATGAATAAATAAAACAACACTCTCTTTTAATCCAGCACCTGAACTCAGCATCAAAGCCATTCCGGTGGGACCGGAAACAGTTCTAGTCCAGCTAGGTATCGTAGGAGGAGGAGAACTCACGAAACTTCGCCTTTTGTACTCTGACGACCAAGCTATTCGTTGGAATCGCATCAAGGGCTATGACTCAAGAGATATGACCGCAGTACTGACACAGTTAAAACCCCGTACAACTTACTATTTCATGGCTAAAGCACGACTTGATGACAAAACAAGACAGGTGGTAACCCATGCCACAACACCCCCATCACGTGAGTGGTTTAGTCGTGACCAGACATGCTTTTTCTATTTTAGCTCGATCCATATGATCAGTTAATGCTTTCCACCTCGTCAATCTTTGCTGTGATTTTTAAGAGAATGCTTTCATAAAAGAGGACATAATACAGCAATTTATATACACTTAATGTGCTTTTCAATGTAAATTATTTCTCCTTTATTACTCGACCATATCAGAGGTAATGGTATCCACGAATAATTACTTTGAAATGACTTGCAATATCAACATAATTTTGCAGGCCGAAACATTTTCGCATGCTTCTTCACCTTTTTGCCAAGTTTGCCTTATCTTATTCGAAAGTAATGTGTTCAATACTGCATTTTACAAACATATTTATAACTAGCTTTATACGAAATTCTTATGTTTTCTGAGACATTATATTATATTGCAATCTTATCTTTTCTTATCTTAATTTTTCTTTTTTTTCCTTGTTGCATTTTTGTGTTATCTATACTTTATATTTCAAAAAGCTATTCATCGATTGGACACATCTGGTTTTACCAGGGGTCAACAATTTAAACTCTACAAGCAGAGATGTTGTTTGAATCTACGACATGATTTTATCACATTCAGAGTTGTAGAATGGTGAAATGTTCTGCTATCCTCCCCACTGCTAAGTACCAGGCCTTCAAAGCAGATTTGACTAAAATTATGATTGAATAATACATTTGCTGTGAGATTAGACTAGTGATCTGACTGCCAACACCATTGTGCCCATCAACTAACTGCAAGGTGTAGTGAAGAACTCTGCAAAATTGATAAGTGCTTCGATCAGGAGAAAGACCTACAGGGCCTACCTATTCTTGGACATGATATGATATTAGTTATTAATAAATAGAGGCAAAAATCACCCTCATCACATCTTATATCAAAAACGGCGATTTAAATTATGCAATCCTATCCTATAAACCATGATCTAATATAAGAGATATGCACTATTTCATAGTCAAATTTATAAGTTTTCATGTTTCAAACAAGTTCTTCCATTCTCGTGTCCAGCTCTTGAAAGTCCAGTTGATTTAAAAGTGGTTCCTTCAAGTGAACACAGCATCGATGCTTCCTGGAATTACAGAGGTAGTGCCCAGCCAAAAGGCTACATTATGTTTATGGATATGAGGAATAACGAAAATGGTACTTTCATGTAAGTTCAATTATTGATATCAACATATTTAGATGTACATGGATTATATTCGTTACTGAGGGGAAGTTTCATTGAAATACGGTACACGTGCAGGTCAGAAATCAAACATGGGAACAATAGTTCCTGTATGATAAAAATGAGTTAATTACAACATTGGTTAAATTTAGAAAGACAAAACATGACAAAATTATATCATTTATACAGAAATATTAAACCCCCACAATTCACTAGCTGTACAGGTGTCATAAATCCTTACCCAATAACTGTATTTCTTGCTTTGGTAAAATAATTCATCCCTCTTGCCTACCTCAGAGGCACTGTTCTAAATCATCCTGAATCTTTGACCAGAATTGATGAAATATAACTCTATTGTACATTGATAACAGAAGGGATAGGATATTATACTACAAATTAAATTGGGAAAATGCTGTGTACTATTTGTATTTGCAACCCATTCTAGTTATCATTGACCTATGATCTTATCAGTATAAATTTGAGGTTCTTATTTTTCTTCATTATGGAGATGCCCTATTGTTATCGTTATTGTCCCTTAATGCACACTGAAATGTCACTTATTTCCGCTGCAAGAAACTTCCATTTCTCAAAACTAGAAAAATATACTGGTATAGATATTATTATGTCCTGCACACCATCCCTTACTAAACCTTCTAAATTTGAATTCACACAGAACTATGAAATCATTATCCTTTCTGTGAAACAGTTTAAAATCAACAATAATTATTTCTCTCAATGGCTAGGCCTTTCAAACAACAAGCTGTGGTCAATAAGCAAGATGTGGCAATAGATGGTTTGGACAACGATCATGAATACAGGGCTATTGTAGCTCCTTTTGATGCTAATGGTATGGGCCCAGGTACTGAAGTACTTTTCAGAATTGCCTCTGCGGATGAGACCACAACAACAATGTCAACATCACCCCCAACAACAACAGCATCAACAACAACAACAACAGCATCAACAAACACAACAAGAGTACCAACAGGTAATTACTTTCATCTATATATCTATATAATATTTAAAAGAAGCATAATATAAGTTGCGCTTACGTAGAGCTCATGTCTGCAGTGTGCCATTCTCATGGTGCTTTTTGATGACATCATACGGCCCTCCTCTGACCGACGTCAATATGGAATATAATTTAAGAAAAGACTTATTCTTCTTCTCAAGTAAACTGACAAACTCAATCACTTGAGTACTATTGTCAATACCGTTATAACTGTATAGTATGATTCGTAATCACAATATATTGCCTTATGTGTGTTACATATTGTAGTTTATCCATAAAGCCATCTACATAATTTTTACTATTCCCAATTTCTAAACACAACCTGTCCAACGGTGTTAGGAATCATGAAATTCATATGACAATCACTCGCAGCCTATTCAGCATACAATTAAATAAATTATTCAAACAAGTATGACATTTCCCTTGGAGTGAATAAAGGGAATTTTATTCGATCTTGGTTTTCTGAATGTTATTATTTGCAACTATCTCTTATTATTGACACTAACAATGCTTTTTTTGAGTTGTGGGTTGGCGCCTTTATTTTTCCTCTGATTAAGCTCAATTTAATTTTCAGTGAAAGTTACAAACTTTACTAGACCTCCTAAATGATATTTGTAGGACACCTTGCCTGTAGATTTCCGG
>JASKDV010179823.1:0-12625 GCA_032466395.1 Aegires albopunctatus
TCTCTCTCTCTCTCTCTCTCTCTCTCTCTCTCTCTCTCTCTCTCTCTCTCTCTCTCTTTCTCTCTCTCTCTATCTCTATCTTCTTTCTTTTTTTTCTCTCTATTTTCTTTCTATTTCTCTTTTTCTTTTTTCCTTTTTCTGTCTTTTTTTATTTTTCTTTTTTTTCTCTATTTTCTTTCTTTCTTTTTTTTTCTCTATTTTCTTTCTTTATTCTTTTTGTTAGTTTTTTTTTTTTTTCCCTTCTTTCTTTCTTGTATTTTCTTGCATAACAGCATTAATGTCACTCTGCAATGCATGATCATGGCTTTTGTTTTGGGTTTTCCCAATGGCACCATTTCAATGAGACCGTGCGAACCAACCACGAAATTAAAGATTTTAACTATAATAATAACATAAGTAGAAACTATGAAAGAGTGAGATGATATGACGTCATAGGAATAAAAATAATGAAATATTATATCATGGTTCAGAGATGTATAGTATTAGAAATAAATAGTCATGCGAAAAAACATCTTATCGAGCTCTCGATTTCTTGGGCCTTTATTTCTGAGATGAAGCCGTTATGACTTTATAAATTCAACTTGGGCTATTGAGCTTACATCTTAAGGTATACTAACTTGTCAATGTACTAAGCTACCCTCTACCCTCAGGCGTAACCTCGAGTGAAGGCAAGGTATTCAAAAATATGATAGAGTTTGTAAAGCAGTAAAAGCCTGGAGTCATTTTCTTTGCCAAATTGAATGACTTGGCAATGGCTGTCAACTTCTATTAGGATCGTCGGTGTGGGGTCTTGTGGGAAAATGGATTGCTGGACAAGTACAAAAGACATGACGTATTGATGACGACGTTTGGCGTGACGTAGACAGCAATCAATAAAAAAAAAATTGAGGTGTATATTATAATAATATGGGTGTTTATGAATACAATTGTTCATATCCATGTCTGGTTAATAAATTCAAATCATGGCTAAAATATTTGCATCTTTGGAAATATTAAACTCTGCTCCGTTCAACCTCTTTATAAAAGCAGACTACACTAAATCGCGTTCTTTTTAACATCCATGAGTTGCGCCATTATGGATTAGGTTAGACTAATGTTCATCTCTTTACCAAGGTGGTAATCTCAGTATTGACGATATTGATCAGCTAAGAAGATGGTTGAATAGAGATTTCGAAATAACTATCAAAACTACAAACGGCTGTCTCCTCCCTCACTTACTTTCATTATTCGTAGTGTTGATATAAGTGATGATTTCTTATGGTGTGTCTGTATCATGATTCCAGTACAATATCTGAAAAGCTCATAATACGTGTACCTACTGGTTGGTAAAGTTCTCAGATTCATTATACACAATGGTTGGTAAAGTTCTCAGATTCATTATACACAATGGTTGGTAAAGTTCTCAGATCCATTATACACAATGGTTGGTAAAGTTCTCAGATTCTCGCATACATTTTGGATCACGATGTCCCGCGTCGGCCACGATACATCAAGCCAATTCCGTAAAGAGTTCATTCCCTTTTATGATGTCAAGAGGCTTCACTTACACATTATTATTAAATGTGTTGTCCAATTGAAATAGATAATAAAAAACCATAGGACTTGCAAGTACATGTATTATGTAAAATTGCCATTGGTTTACACCCTCAGCTTCACCAAAATATTCTTGATTGAAGTGAAGTAATTAAGTATTCCCTATGGATTCAACTGTTACTAGGATTGAAATTTGAATCAAACCATAATAATATATGGCTTTTGTGAATACATGATTACTTCAAGATAGCTATGATCAAACTCCCCTCGAGCCAAAAAGCTTAACAACTCAATTTTTTCACAGCGTTATCCATTATACATATAGTGTGAATAAATTCCCAATAGAATACTCCATGAAGTAGTTTCCATTTGAGCCTTTTCTCGACTTATGGCCACCACACACTAACAGTTAAAGTGGCAGTTCGGGCCTGCGCGGTTAATGCACAGTTCTCCTTCTGTTATATTATTATATTGGCAGTCGTTATTTGAATAATTCTTTTTCTTATTCTTGCCGGTTACTAAAAATAGATTTTACGTCATTGTTGTCGATTCTGTAACCTACCAAATCGCAAGATAAGTGAATGATAATAATTCATTGTGTGCCTGTGGTTTTGTTTAGTTGATTTATAATTATAACTCGACTGATCCCCCAAGCATTGATAAGGAAAAAAGGAGTATACAATAGTACTTTTGCTTATTGTTGCCGGTTGCTAAAAATAGAATGACAGTATGTGTAAGATTTACGTCATTGTAGTCACAAATATTGTAATATTGATACTAACGGAAGTTCAAGAAAATCAGTCTAAACTAAACCATACAAGGTACATATCAAAACAATATTTATTAACCCTTCAGCAGATAAAAATAATTATACTGGTAATAATGATATTATTGATAATAAGTCGAAATGTGTGTATTATGTAACCATGTCAAGGTAAAAATAACTTCGCTCATTGATTTATAGTATAGACCCATACAAATTAGCATCTGTGAACGATTCGCAGATCATCTATGGAACTGCAGTAACTGTGTAGGAACTGAACAGTTGGGAACTGTGTAGTGTGTGGTGGCCTGAACGAACACATCTCTCATTAAATCATTATCGTAACCTGTTTGATGACTTGAAAATAAGTTTTCCTGTATTTCTTTTAACCTTGTAAACCCAATGGTGAGTGTGTCATCTCTATGGTTGAACTTGAACCTTCCTTTTCATTAATACATGTAATTTTATTGAAGTCTTTCTCATATCTTTATATTAATATAGAGTAATGTTCAAAAAGCCAATTCCAATTACATCATGATAAAATCTTACCAAAAAACTCAATTTGGCACATATTTTCAACCATGCCAAGTGGCCCATTTTTGCCCACTATTCTTTGACCTTCAAAAGTCCTTACTTATTAACTTGGAATTAAAAAATTCCAAATTGTGGAGGAATAAGAACAATAGATGAAACCAAGGTACGTCATTCTGATACTGAGCACAAATCTCCAAAGGACGCATTTCCCGGGTGATAAGGACATTATAAATGCCGTTGAAGAGAAGACTGATCATATCTAGGTCATATTATTATCCAAGAAGGTCAAGGAAAGAGCAGAGGTATCATGTCGCTCTAATTAACATAACTAGCGAAATAAACACGATTAAGCAAAATTTTAGCTTTCTCGTATCATTTCTTCATAGTGAGAAAAGATCAATTTTGTGATGTAATATTGGTAAAGATTCATTTTTGGCTCCCCTTTTCTGGAAGGGAAATCATACACATTGATTCTATGGACTATGGACAAATGATTTCCTACTTTTATTGTAAGTTGCCAACTATTCAGAAACCAAAATCATACTTTTTGTGCAGTTTGACGATAATACCCATTTTCCCAAGAAGAAGAAACCCCGTTTCAAGCCTAGCTCATGGGGAAATAAGCAATTTTTCACACCAGATGAAATTAATGCAGATTATCAACCGTGGCTTTTGGATTGGTTAAATGGTACTGTACTTGGTATAATTCTATCCTCCCAGTTGGCAGCTAATTATTCTCTACATAAATTTTTATCTCTTTCAACATAAAATTTTTATGATCTATGGTGATACTTTTTTATACATGTAAAGCGCTCTAAGTTTGTTTTTAAAAACAAGAAAATGCACTAGGTATAAATGATTTATTATTATTACTATTATTATTAATCTTACATGTATATGTATCCATTGACATCAATTTGTTCTTGTATTCCACGTTGACATTGATGGATCATCTTATTAGATAAAAACTGTACATTGATGTATCATTTTATTAGATCAAAACTCTACATTGATGTATCATCTTATTAGATAAAAACTCTCCATTGATGTATCATCTTATTAGATAAAAACTCTACATTGATGTATCATCTTATTACTATTAGTTCAAAACTACATTGATGTATCATCTTATTACTATTCACTCAAAACTACATTGATGGATCATCTTATTAGATCAAAACTAGACAACACTTGAGACACGTTAGTTTTGATATCAGTATCAGGCGATGATAAACAGACAGAGAATAATTTAAAAAAAAAAACCAACAAGAAAAAGCATGGTATAATATGTGAACATGAATTTATTTAACTTAACTGCAACGGCATCATCATGATGATCATCATCTTCATTTAAAAAAAAAAAAAATCAAAAAATCTATTATATACACAAATGACTGACATTTTGATAGATGCTTGCACAGACATGATGGGGGAAAGATGAAGAGTGGCTAGAAGAAAGAAGTTAAAAATTTGTCATTACAATAGCAGAATGGGAGAGATATTTCTCTCCAATATACCACTGTTACACCACACATTCAATCCTTTCTGTCACTATCATAATCAGGACTCAAACGCATTCCTTTTAAACATGAAATAAGGGGACCTTTCCTTACTAAAATGAAAAAAATCTAGAGATGATTAAAAAAAAGTAATATAAGCTTACATACTCGCTAGAAATATTAGATATCAAAACCAATTTACAGAATTTTCAAGACAATTTAATGATCAATGCTTTGTACTTGTTGAATGAAAATGTGTTAGGTGTACATTTCAGATTTTTAGGGTAGTCTTGAGTGTTACGTCTGATGTCCTTAAAATGCCAAGATAGTGGGTGAACTTAAGATGATGGGACTTGGCAACAATGATATTGGAACTTTTATACTTGGTGGATTATGAGGGAGAGGTAGATGTATGTGCAAATAATAATAATAATAATAATAATCATAATAATGTTACCATTACTTCTTAGAAACAAAGGAAGAAAAAAAAAACACTTAATAAAACAAACTCTTATGTATGTTTGACTATATACTCAAAAATATTATGGACCAAGGATAATGACATCTTATTACTATTAGTCCAAAGCACACATGCAATCACACCTCTTGAACCAAAGACAGGCATCCATGACTCACACATTGCATGACTACAGCCACCAGCTGGCACAGGATCGCAAAGATTCACTGAAGCTATCATAAGTTATTACACAGTTGATTTTTAAATAGACACCAACGGGGAAAATGAAGACATCAGGAGACAACATTGTTCCTTGGTAGCAATTTGAAGGATGAATACAAAAAACAAGTATACAACTCAAGCAGCTTTTTTGTTTACTTTTTGATAATCAACAAGTGTGCTTAAGTATGTAATGCACAAATACGAGAAGAAGCTTTGCAGGTCCGAGTGAGTATCACAATAATCATGTAAATGACAAGGACAGACATGAGCACATCCCCTAAAATGCACCAGTTTTAACTGCAGATGGGTAATTATTCAATGACTTTATAATAGTGTACAAAGTATCTAGCTGCTATTGCTATAATGAAAATATGACTCACATCAATCATCATCCACACCTACTACTGGCAAAGGATTGGTTGTTTAAAGAAGATTATATAAAAAAAAGTCAGTACTGTTCTGTTGAATTGTTTCCTTTGAGTTCTTTTTTTACCACTTTGTGTTTTACACCATCCACCTAATCAACATGGCCATTCACATCAAGTTACAATGTATTTTCAATGTTAATTAGAACTTCCTGGTCAGTACTTCCTCCCATAAGGCATTTGCCAAAGAAATAGAACCAAAGTCACACGAGTCAAATGGCTGGAATACAAATTGTAGCTACAGCAGATATCAAGAATATAATTTGAGATTTGAATACATCATTGATTAAACTGAAAAGGCGGGAAACTCTTTGGGATACTATGGTTTAAAAAGAAAATTTTAAAAATTGATGAAGCAATTATAACAAAAGTTAGAATTGCAATTTACAAGAAATCTTTCAGAAATTCCATAATCTGACTGAACCACATGGAATGAGAGTTACAATCAAGACAAAAAGAATATGTCCTTTTATGGGTTTGGCCCGGAAACATGCGAGTGGATTGAGAGTGGAGATAGACAATTAAAACACAATAAATTTATGTTGACCAAAATTGTCCCATTTTCCTTGAATACGTACGTCTCTAAACAAGAGATTAAATTAACATCTTTTCTTTCGATTCAAAACCAAGGGCTTCCATACTTATAATACAAGGGAACTTTGAATTGTAGGCCAAAAACACTGCATCAGTTGCCATTATAAGACTAGCATCAGTCACACTGATGACACACACTGATAACAACGCATACATTGATAACAACAGACACATATCATTTTAAAAATACTGCAGATGATATGACTCTTGCAAAATAAAATAAAATCTTTCAAAAATTAAAAACATTCAACTACACATCAACTCATATGAGATGCACCAACATCCAGCAAGGCAAAGGGAGACAAGTATGCATATATAGAGGAATCAATAAGTATTTTTAGTAAATGATTCTTGATATATTTATAAAATATTTAATGCTTCAGACCTATGGCTTATACAGTGTAGTTTATTTTGAAAAAAAAAATAAAAACAATAAATCTCAAAAATCGTTATATCAATTGGTGGCATTTACAACAAACGCTTTCAGCCCCTATTTACATACACTTGGAAAAGTGCTTTCCCCTAGTCGGATGTTGCTTTGAATTGATCGTATATATACAATATACATACATACATACATTTATGTACACCCACATGCAGCATGTTTTATCAACCTAAGAATATGATGCATTTACTAAAAATCATACTCCCAGACTTATAAAAATCATGTAATATTATTGAAAAATGACATTAGTAGGAATTGAAGATAAGATCTTGTATAGTTAAAAAGATGGCGGTCTTGCCATTTAAAGGCAGATGGATGCAAATGATGAGATCCCAGTAAAAAAAAAAAAAAGATATTGACAAAGGTAAGATGTTACTTCTTTTTGTTTTTGTTTTTCCTTTCATTAACAATCGGCAAGTTGCATTCAAAGTACCACCAACAATAAGCAACATTACCACCAACTGTAGAATAAATACAGAAAAACAAAGACCTCGGCAACTCTTTAACCAATAAGGCAATGACAATAATAATAATTTAAAAGAAGAGGTGATAAATTTAGTTATTTTAAAACGAAACAAAAATAACAACATGTGGGAGGAATGACGTACAAAGTTGGAAACAATCCACGTGGAGAGTTGGATTTCTTCATTTCTATTCAAAACCCAAATGTATCGGATCTAGAGCAGAATGATATGCATGTTATTTCTTCTCTAAAAACTGACAAAAAATTAATGCTGTGAATAGCTAACAATGAACTAGAATGCTACAACCAATAATAATAATAATAATAATAATAATAATAATAATAATAATAATAATAATAATAATAATAATAAATAATAATAAAGATAACAATAATTATGATAATAATTATAATACTGAGGATGTTGAAATAATATCAAAAGCCTTGCCTGTCTGTACAACGAGTCTGCTACATCCATTCTTCCCTGACGGAAAAAGACATTTGCCATGTGAAAATATCCACCAGCGGTCCGGATATCATCTGTGCCAAATTCCTCTGAGGCATGGTATATCTTAGAATGTAAACAAAATCAAAGAATCTTTAATCATGATACGAATCTTCTTGAATCATCGAATTAATTCCATGAGTCGTTTCCCTTTATCAATCTTGCTTTCACTGCTTTGAACATAATGATATGTCTGTACACTTGAAGAACTGGAACAGGGCATATCAAGGTAGTGTGGCCATCTAAGCATATTTGTTCATTAGTTAGTTAGTTGGAGTTTAAGGGCTTAGTCAACAACATAACTAAAGTCATCTCTGAGCCCATGAACAAAGTAAGATGATAGGCTAGTGAAAAGATAAAAGCAGAAGTAGAAGAAATCGATTTTAGAAGGGAGAAAAAAGTCACCACGTGGAAAAGAAGCACTTCAAATAATAATAAGTACAATATATACAATAATAAAAGATATCTAAATAGAGAGATGATTTACATAAAAAAAACACATCATCTCTCGACAACAAAAAACACAAATAAAAATGGCCATCAAGCCCCACAACATACACCTCAAAGACTACCCAGGATTTTTCTAACGCCCTTTGTGTACAAAGGTACTTGGTTCCTCTAGATAGCTAGTGATCGATAGTATTTTCAAGTCAAGAAATGCACACAAATGGGGGATGGCCACTTGCTATATTCCTCCCTCCCTTCTATTTCCCTGAGTGGATAAGGCCATGGTCATAATTCATCTATTTGTCTATGTATATTGAAGTATTGAAGCTGTATGCCATTGATAAAGTAAACTTTCACAATGTAGATCTATTAAAAGGAAACAACAGTAAACTTTTAAAAAATCGAAATTGTAGATCTAATACTATATGTAACTTCAAAGAAAGTAAAATGGCAACATTGCCTTGCTAGTTTTTTAATTGTGTTCATTTTTTAGACCATTATAGAACAGAGTATAGATACTCCTCTAGAATTGAGTGATGACATATTGAGTGACAAATAATGGCTCATGTGACAGCTAATAATGCATCATTGCTTATTGTGATTGATAGCTCTCAGCATCTATAATGGAGATATAGTCAACTATTTTTTAAAACCAAGACGCAATAATAAGCTGAAATAAAGAATTTTGTCTTTCCTATTATCTACTAAAGAATTTCTGAAATATAAAGAAATGAAATTGTTTATAAAGACAGAAAACCAAAAGATAAATAACTAAATCAATACAATTCCCTTCATCAATCCCAAATTGCAAATTATTCTTTTGGGTCTGTTCCAAGGTAAGACTGGAATATCCCAGCATTGACTGCAGAGCTGTGCCGCAATTGGACAAAATGGATAAATTATCACGCCCAAGGAAAACACCCAAATGCTGAAGTGGGACTCAAACACGGAACCTCCAGATCACAATGTAATATCACTAACCACTCAGCGCCACCACAGTAACATCGCAGTTTGTTTTTTATTTTTAAAACATAAATCAAAGTTTTAAAAAATCAAAAGCTGTATGAGTAGAAATGTTTGCCTTCAAAAAGCATCTTTTGAGCTAAAGTAATTCTGGTCATTTCTAAAGGTTCCATCTGTAATGGACAAAAAGACTATTGTATTGAAACTGATTGAAATCGCACTTCTTATAATAAAGCGATTGTATAAGATATGAACAACTCATAAAAATTTGAAAATAAAACACCAAGAACAATTTAAACAAAAAAAGAAAAAAAGAAAGACCAAATACATGTATTCGTTTTTAAACAGAAAGAGCCTGAATAGCGATTGAATTGTAATGAATGTGTGTCCAGGTCATGAAATCACATCATCCTCCGTGTATCTTTAGTGATATCTTTCATTAAATTAGAGAGATATTTCAATCTACGATTTGCTGCAAACATTCTTATAGCTCAGATTATGTTTAATCAGCTTGATTATCTGACATATTTCAATTGAAAAGTTTTATTTAAAGTAAGTAAATAATAAAAAAATGTGACCGAAAATTTATATTCGGTCAAGTAAAGTGATAACAAAAGAGATGATAACAGGAAAACAAAATATAGCAAATTAATATGGCAAACGTTGAAACATTTTAACAAGAAAATCTGTGATTGGAAACAAAAATCAACACCAATAATTTGGATTTACATATTTTACCAGATACAAGTTTTGTGGGGATTAAATCTTCATATAAATTCTGTTGATAGACAAAGTAAATATTCTTATTAACATGAATTTTTTTCCAGAAAATGCAATTATTCAAACTTTAAACATATTGTGTCAGCAAAGGTCTAATGGCATGCAAATGATGCTAAGTACAAAAACAAAATTTAGCATTCAGTTATCACTGATTTTCAGCCAGAAATTGATCCAACGCTAAACCTGACTTATTACAAAATTGCTTCAATGATATCTTTTAAATCTGACCAGGAATATAGAGAGAGTAGACAAAAATGCTTCAAGAAGAACTTACATCATCAGCAAAATTAACCAAGGCCTCTTGGAAATCTCCCTTTGCGGCAAAGAGGAGGCCTAGGTTTCTATACAGTTTGGATTTGATAGCTCGTGAACAGTTGGGTGTTTTTAAAACTGTCCAGTCTGCTTTTGCCAAATATTCCTCTGCTTGGGACAATTTACCAAGACCTTTGAAAATAATAGAACAAAGGAGGAATGCATCATTTAATTGAAGGAACATCGTTTTCATTTCATCGCATTATTTCTGCTCACCAAAGACACTGAAAATGTATCCATGACTTAAAATGTTGAGAAAAATGTTTTTCTTATTGTTTGCTTTTTTGGGATAAGGAACAGTGAGCAGCAGAAAATGTCTTATATTATCCTAGCTCAAAAATAGTGGCTGCTTCCTCACTGTGAATTGAATTTGGTTTAGATTATTTAGGGTGCCCACTCTCATCCGAAAGGCAGAAGACAGAGATGGATGGTGCAGGATAGCCACAAGTTCGTCCCAATATCTCCTCAACGACCATCTAGGTCAAGAGACTGAGGTGAGGTGAGGTGAGGTGAGGTGAGCTATTTCATATAAAGAATTTAACATTATCTTATTATCAAAAAATCCAAATCCTTTGACATTTATTATTCTCACCATAAGTCTACCTTGATTAATTGGAGCAAATACATGATTTAACAATAACAAAATATGACAATAAAAGCATGAAAAAGAATATAAACTTATTTACATTGCTCATAAATCTCCATTAAAATATGCCATTGAATATTTGCAAAATATGTCTACTGATTTTTCATCAATATCAATTTACCAATGCTGGCTTCCCCAAGAATAAGGTATGATGGCACGAGCTCTATGGTAGCAACTCCATATACTTCAATAGCATATCGCAGTGACTGCATTGCAGCGGGAACAGATTCTTCATGTTTGCCTTCAAAAAGCATCTTTTGAGCTAAAGTTCTGGTCATTTCTATAAGTTCCATCTGTATCGGACAAGAAGTATGATTTATTGAAATTGATGGAAATCACACTTCTTACAATAATGCAACTGTATAAGATATGTATACATAAACTTATAAAAAGAAATAAGGAAAACCAAATACAAATTGATCAAAGGACATTGGTGTAAAAAGAACCCACAAGTAAGAAAATGGTGAGAAAATGTTCAAATATTTATGTATTTGTTTAATGAATAATTCTATTACAGATATATACAATTTACCAACTGCTGCATTCCATCATTTCCCTTTATGTGTGGGCGCATAGGAAAACCCATCACATGTAGCAAAAACTAATTTCATGTTAAGGCCTTCCAAAGTCAAAATATGACATTTCAAGTGAAATTTTGATTTTAACAAAATCTGATAGTCTAATTATCAATCTTGATCCTGTTAGTAGATTTTTTATGATAGCAATCTTTAAAAAGGTTTTTGTGAGACAATCTATCTCCTTGTATTGCTGTTTTCCAAATTTAAACTCGATTGTCTCGTCAAAATTGAAATTTGCTAAATAGGCGCAATAAAATTCCCATTTAATTTGAACTGGTGAAGATATCAAGCTCAAATAAAGTGTAACATACTCAGAGAAGATGATAAGTGTAGGTTTAACCATTATCTAAATTTTTATTTGAAGGTTGTCCTATGCACCCACCCACACACATATTTTCCGACCCTAAGATAATCCATTATGAAAAAAAACTGAATTCCAAATGACTATTAAAAATAAACGTATATACTTAAAATGCAGATTTATAAAGAATTAAAACAGTAATTTCTCTTTGCTATTGCATTGTTTACATGGAAAATTATGAAATCAATTCTACCTTTTTTGTTTGAATTTGTTTTTGCCTTTTCTCCCTTTCTTCTCGGGAAGGCAAAAATGGGATGGGCTGGCGAAGGAAAGCTAGTCGATTGCATATTTTCTCATGAATACCGATCCAATCTGCCTTTTGATGCTCCAGGGAACTGTAAGGAGATAAATGTTCGAGAAATTGCAATGTGCCAACTTAAATACGAATTTTGTTGAATCGAGAAACTTAATTGCAATTGATACCATGTCATTTGCGACCTAGTGGAATAGGAGCTCTCAAGCTAAAGAAAGTGGTCTAAGCATAGTCGACCACTGTCTCTAATCATTCACTCACTATATAAAAACAGAGAACTGTAGATCGAGGAATCAAGATCCAACCTAAACCCAAAAGAGACCTAACCAACCATAATGCAAATAACCTAATAAAACGTCAGGACAAAATAGCTGTGGAGGTTTAAAGAATGCAAATATATTCAAAATCAATCGTTAGACCGAGAATCAGGATCTAGATCTAGATCGAAGTAATACTAGACTAATTTAAAATAAAAAACAACCAGAATGACAAACATTTAAGATCTGTAGGTAAACTCAAATTCAAAAAAACTTAAAATAGTCTTATAGTTGCTATTGCTGAGATTATAACTAATTTTGCTTTATTTAAAATCAGAGGTAAACGATACAAGTGGTTAGAACCTTTCATCTTCACAATCACCTCTCTCTCTCTCTCTCTCTCTCTGGCTCTCTCTCTCTCTCTCTGTCTCTCTCTCTCTCTCTCTCTGTCTCTCTCTATCTCTGTCTGTCTGTCTGTCTCTCTCTGGCTCTCTCTCTCTCTCTCTGTCTGTCTCTCTTTCTCTCTCTCTGTCTCTCTCTCTCTCTCTCTGTCTCTCTCTCTCTCTCTCTCTCTCTCTCTCTCTCTCT
>JASKDV010179834.1:0-12625 GCA_032466395.1 Aegires albopunctatus
CGCATTACGCATATATGCGTAGCCCGTCACGAAGGGCTAGTTACGCATATATGCGTAGCCCGTCACTAATGAGTTAACAGTCAATTTAAGTTAAAGTTGAAAGTTAAAAAAGTGCACCTATATAGCACTTATCGCCAAGGGACCTAAGCCTCTAAGCGCTTTTACAATGATTTTTTCACTTCTCCTGGCTGACAGCAACAAGGAACACAAAGGACAAGACCAGCAGCCTCTTAGGCACTTTTATAATTTTTGGACACAGACAATGCTGTCTTAATTGCCAGGTACTCATTCACATCTGAGTCGAGTGAGATAGATGGGACAAAATGTCTTACCTAAGGTCACACTGCCAATGACTAGAGGTTATCGAGAAAACTTATGTCTAGCGGGATACGATCCCACCAAGTGTGTCAGTGTCAGTGAGTGGAACCACTTGATTTTCTTGTGTATGGACTGTGTCGTTAACCACTAGGCCATTGACACCCCCAATAGGTAATATTGATTTATATCAATAACGTGAAATTTCAAACTATGACTTCAAATTATTATCTTTGAATGATCCAAGTTAGAATTATGTGGATTCCCATGTATCTAGTTCTAACACTCACTCTAAAGAAAGTACAGACATTCAAATAGCAAAGAAGAATGACGGCCATCAATCTGAATTCAGAAATTATTTATTGGAAATCTACAATGCAGTAACAATAAAATGAGATAGGAATGTACTTGTACCCTCAAGCAAAGATAAAGATTTTTTAAAATATTTAATATATCCAAGCACAAAGATCAGATTCACAGGCTTTACATCTATCACTCCAAGGTCATTTCTCTCTTCTCCTTCTTCCCTCCTCCCCCCCCCCCCCCCACTCCCCCTCCTCAACAATTTTTAATTCATTAAAAAAAATTTTTTAAATACCTTCTCAGCCGTTATTTGCTAGCATACGAAGAACAAGATCTTTAACTGCTTCATACCAGGTACTCTTTTCACACCTGAGTACAGTGAAGAAAATATGTGTAAAGAGACTTTTGCAAAGACTCAACGTCAGACCACGCACTACTAATAATGAAACTTACATCCTTTTGATTGCAAGTCGACCGCCATAACCACCCAATCAAGGCGCCATACAATTGCCATTAATACAATACCATTAGTAATTTGAATCGAACATTCAAATTATGGTTGACTGACTTATTTCTTTGGAGGGCCAAATATTCTTTAATATAATGAAGGCCGTTCTTGCCCTCCCAATATTCAATATATTCAATTCAAACGTCGTTAATACTGCTGTATGGTTGTGAGAGATGGAAGTCAAACAAGATAATTCACAGGAGACTTCAGACCTTTATCAACACGCGTCTCAGACAAATATTCAATCTCAAATACGTGGTAAAACCAGGATTAAAGATCTATAGAGTAGAGCAAACCAGGAACCTGTCTTCAAACACAGAGGAAGTGAGGATGGATTGGCCATACTTTGAGGAAACAAGCGACCAACATTATCTGGCAAGATCTTAAGCTCTTACTTTGAATCCACAGGGGAACAGAAGGAGAGGCCGGCCCAGGAACAGTTGGAGACACAAACGACCAACTGAAGAGATAAGGAATGAGCTGGAGAACGGCAGAGAAAGCAACCCAATGTAGGACACGAAAGAGAAGAGTTGATGGCCCGAGTTCTTGTGCGAGCAAAGGGTTTAGGTAACAAGTAAGTATCATTTGTAATAGAGATTCATTCAAAAGAGATACTGTTTTAGAGCTTAATGCCATTATGCTAAAGTGACAAGACATTTGACAGTCACATTTGTTTATCATCAAAGTAACTAATACAGAGTGAGCGAGCTCTTCTTCCTGTCTAACATTCACTCCCCAAGTTGAATGCCAACTTCAAGAAATTAGCAAAATTTAACGGAATATCAGGAATTTCATTAAATATATGGATGGTTTCATAGAAAATGCAAGTCGAGGTAAAATTATCTTCATCCTGGATCGGTTGATGTCGATGGCTCTGATCTGTCTTTCTTTATATCTCTACCAGCCTATGAAAAGAAATACACAAGAATTAATCCTTTTTATAGCCTATGAAAAGAAATACACAAGAAACTAATCCTTTTTAAAGCCTATAAAAATAAATACACAAGAAATTAATCTTATTTATAGCCTATGGAAGGAAAAACACAAGAAATTAACCCTTGTTATAGCCTATGGAAAGAAATACAAAAGAAATGAACCCTTGTAATTGCCTATGGAAAGAAATACACAAGAAATAAATCCTATTTATAGCCTTTGGAAAGAAAATCACAAGAAATTAACCCTTTTTATAAGCCTATGGAAATAAAAACACAAGAAATAAATCCTTTTGAAAAAAAACAATAAACAATGGTGTACAAATTTCATGACTTTAATATGTGTTTGTTCCGCCTCAAGATCTACACCACATCATGTTGTATTGAATTTATGTACAACAGCCATATGTAAACTGAAGTTGACAATTGACAATTAATGAATTGTTTTAATAAAACCACAGAGATTCATATTATTATCTGCCTGTCTTTTGTTCTAAATTTCTGAGATAATCTAAAGTATTGGATTGCCTACAGCCAGATTATAAATTGAAAATAATGTGACAATACAATTTCTCATAAAATGAACATCTAAGAGTTCACCGGAGACCTTTTGATCTGATAATCAAATACGGTGCAAGCCAATATTTAGAATTATGGTTTATCAGAAAGATTTCTCTATATAGAGCCATTCCAATGTACTGACTTGCACTGTATATTTTTAACGAAAATGAAACAAACCTGCTTAAATACTTGAAATGCCAAGTCTTGTAACTCCTTCTCTGTCATGATGTAAACAGTTTTATTACATCTGGAGATGATAAGAAACATTGTCTTACTTTGCCTGATGCTATGAAGTTAAATGAAGAAGTAAAGAAACAACTAAACATAAAACATAGCCACCTAATAAAACACATCAGAAAACAAAAAACAACAATATTTTGGCCACATTAAGAGCCACAATACAATACAAAAACTATAATAGAAGGTAAAGGAGCAGGACAAAAGAATAGAGACAGACCGAGAAGACAATGGAAAGATGACATAATGGGTTGGATGGAAGTAAACATCACAGAGGTCGGAAGATTGGCTCTGGATAGTTATTAATACAGGAGGCTATGTCCCAAGAGGCATTTTTTCCAGGGGATATGCCGCAACGGTAAGGTAAGATATGAAGTTAACTTGTGAAATAAGTCTAAAGTATTGGAATATTAAAGATTGCTCTGAAGTATTCAAATTCATAGAAAATAAACAGGGATAAAACAAAGGCATTTATTTTTCAATGAAATCAAGCTGCAGAAATTTGCAACGGCCCATCCCTAAGACTAAGACACAAATTATTTACAATGAAATTAGAACTGCAAGGGTCTTTGAAATATCAAATTCAATTTTTAAAATTTGTTATTTACTCACTGAGGAACGAGCCTAACTTTTTTTGGGTTGCCATGATTAACACTGTAACTTCGTACAAGTAAATGTAAAGCCACAGTCGAGTATTAATAGAATAAAAGAACAAGAATATACAAAAACTCAACTAGAATATAGAAAAACAGAACACAGTCAACAGTTCTCCATTTTCCTACATTGAAGACATCCACGTACACCTAAGTGTTTATTCAATTTTCCATATCATATTCTAGTCTTGTGTTTATTGTTTTGTACTTGACAAATGTTCTATAACCAAAACATCGACTGTGTCTTGTTTTGTTTATATTCATAAAGAGCATAGTAAAACACTGACCATACAAAAACTTATTGTTCTAGCAATGACATATCATCGTATTGAGGAGAATATACAAACCCATCACCAATGTCTTTGCTCCGTTCCTCCCCCATTTCTCCCAAACTTTAACATAAAGAAGAAGAAAAATACACAAACCCCACCTTAAATTAGTGCTTTCCGATCCATTTTGATTTTCTGTTGAAGAAACGGAATCAAGGGTTGACTCTCTCCTCAATTTTTTGTTCATCCACAAAGGCAGTTCTTGATCTCTGTCAGCCATCTGGCCCTCCCCAGGATTCAATTGAGTTTCTACTGGACTTAACTCACTGTCCATCGCGGTTTCTCGTTGGCGTAACAAACTATTTGTAAGCGTTTCTTGAGCACTAGAGAAAGAAATAGAGGGTCAAAAAAATATTTGCATATTTGATTGCTACAAAACTTTACTGTAATGAAGTGAAAAAAATGAAAAGAAAAGCATAAAAGACACAAGGCTTTACTCTGACTTGAATTAAAAACGGAAGTTGATAATTTTATCTACTTTATTGTCTGCACTACACGCAGGTGAACAACTAATTTACCCCTGTACCACATACAGGCGAACACCAACAATCTCTCTACCACATACAGGCAAACACCTCTAAAATCTATGCACCACATACAGGCGAACACCTAAAATCTCTGTACCACATTCAGCTGAACGCCTAAAATCTCTTTACCACATACAGGCGAACACCTAAAATCTCTGTACCACATACAGGTGAACTCCTAAAATCTCTGTACTACATACAGGTGAACACCTAAAATCTCTGTACCTCATACAGGTGAACACCTAAAATCTCTCTACCACATACAGATGAACACCTAAAATCTCTGTACCACATACAGGTGAACACCTAAAATCTCTGTACCACATACAGGCAAACACCTACAACTGTACAACATACAGGCGAACACCTAAAATTTCTGTAACACATACAGGCGAACACCTAACATCTCTGTACCGCGTACAGGCAAAGCAGCCAATATATCGTGTTGAGAAATCGGCATTTAAAGTTTTCGACCACCTTCAACTGCTCATAATTCAGTTGGTTTAATTTTTCAGCATGAATATTTTAAAAATCGTTCACACTGAAGAAAGCTGACATAAAATGCAACTTACATGTGATGCTAACTCAATTTTGCAAAATTGACCTCAAGCTGCTTGACGAATTATTGTGGAACGTGGGCTAACAAGCAATTTAAATTTGACAGCACACACACTTATAAAGTGTTATTGGAACTCAGTGGTTGAGGTTAACATAGGATTGTATGTCTCAAGTTCACTTCACTGCCTTGATTCCCTACAAAGACGATGCCCTTTCGAAAAACTCTTAAAACAGAATTCCTCATCCTACTCAAGTGTGAATCAGTACAGTACAGGCTAAAAGCAGGGAGCAAAAATTGTGACAGACTGAAGTCATTCATTCAATTCAATTCAATAAAATTGTATTTATCCAAATCTTTCTATCAAATTTGTATTGTTCAGGTAAAGATTAAGAATCGTATTTTCAATTCAATGCCAATGAAACAGGGAGATTATCTGACTAATGAGGTCACATCAGCTCAGTTTTTTTTACCTCAAACACCCTGGAGGTGCTGCTCTGCGGCCGACTCTAGGTTTCTCTCTGTCTTCTCTCAAGAGAATAAAAAATAAAAGTGCCCTAGGGTCAATAAAGGTTTTATTCATTAAATTTATTTATGTATTTATTTACTTTTGCTATGCAAAAATATCTTTTTATAAATATTTCTTAAAAACAAGTCTTAAGAATCTAAACCTCCTCTACCTGGTAAATACGTCAACATCCGCCACAAAGACTTTTAACACCAAGCCGTTCTCATATGACTGAGACACGTATCCTTGAGATACTTCATCGTGTCGGTCAAACAATGGAAACGTGTAGGGTAAACATGATTGCTCATCCTCTGCCTCAGGGTAAACAAAGTCCTTGAGCATTATGGGTATTTGTGGAACAACTGTTTGGTTTTTAATCTACAAGAAGAAAATCAATTTTATTGATTAGTAGAAACACATATGAGAAGAAGATGGTCATGGATAGGGCACATAACTAGGAAACATCCCAGTAGTGATTGTGCTGTGGCCCTGGATTGGACACCAGGGAGAAGGAGAGGAAGAAGGCGGCCAAAAACAACATGGCGCAGGATGGTGGAGAACGAAAGAGCATGAACGGTAGCAAGAGACTGGCCATGGTGGAAGGATCATGTCTGTGCCTTACGTAAAATAAAAAATAAAATCTCTGTATGGTTCTACTTGATTTAATTATATTCAATTCAATCATTGCACTATAAAAGGTTAAATTTACTACTTTGAATCTCAAAATAATAATCATAATAATAATAATAACAACAACAACAACAACAATAATAATAATAATAATACAATAACAATAATAATAATAATAATAATAATAATAATAATAATAATAATAATAATACTTTATTCATCCCTCTCGGGATATTATTTTTACAGATGTGTGACATTAACATGTAAAAATGAAAATATTATATACATAGAGAGAATGATTTATAAATGAATAGATGATTAAAATACATTGAGAGAGTAAGACATGAACACAAATATTAAGAGATGTACATAAAAATAAATGGGTTGGTGCATATACTATAGTTACAGTATTCAATTTCAATGAAATGGTCAAATCTACAAAAATACATCCAAGACAAGATCTGGATCTACATCCAACAAAAGATAATACATTAGAACACACTTAAACCAAAAATAGCGCTAAACCGAAATATGACCAGAGTGGGTTTTTTTCTCTCTATGTCTTTGTTATGCTGCAAACGGTCTACCAAAATGAATTTCACCCGCCAAACTCCATTCGCTCAACACATACAAACACACACAATCCACCCTAGTCTATGGCCATTGGGAGCTGAGAGGATCGTAAAAAGTGTAATACACTTAATGCGCTTCACACTCAAACCACAAAGATACATTCTTGTTACTTCCCCTTACGAATGGATAAACCAAAATATGTTAAAACCAAAATTATTTCTTTGGTCCCAATCATTTTGGTTTAACACTGTTCTACTGTCTTACATAATACCCAACTAAAAGCAGACACAATGAATACTTGAAACCCCACTTCAATGAATTATGGATCTAATTTGTACTTACGACATCGGGATTCTTCAAAATCTTGCTTCCCTGAGAAACACATGAAAAAAAAAAAACATTTTAATATCTATTGGCTATAATTTGAGATGAACACTGATGTTCATATAAGTCTATGACTAAGAATACAGAACATCATAAAATTCTATGACCCAAGAATACATAACATCATGAATCTCTATGACTAAGAATACAGAACATCATAAAACTCTATGACTAAGAATACATAACAATTTTTTTACCCCTGTAATTTATATTAACCGTTTCACTTCAGAAATGACTATGAGTAAAGACTGAAAATACAAATCATATGCCCTGCCTTTGAATTGTCACAAGGTGATAAAGTCATAGAATTATTGCAGTGTCTGCAATTGTCATGCGGTTTCATTCGTTCATGACATTATGAAAATAATCAACTACAGTCTGGTCTCTCTAATCCTGACTTCTGTATAATCCGAATCCCTCTGTGATCAGAACGATTTCTGGGAACGGATTTTGTTCTTATTATTTCTTAGCATTCCCTAATCCGGAATATTCTGTAATCCGAACAAATGTTTGGGAATGGAAGTGTTCGGATTAGAGAGACCAAACTGTAATAAACTCATCAATTCTGATTTTTAAACAAAAATTGTAACATTCCTTAACAAAACTCATCAATTGTTATTGTTCTCATAAATTATTTTAAGAAGTCTTTATATCATTTGTTAAATCTCTTTTGGTTGATAAGGAAAGTTTCACACCATAATTCTAAAACTTATAACTAAGTTTAAATCATATTGTCTTCTCCCTTCAGTGAGCGAGGTACTTTATCTTATATCTAATCAAAAGGCTACCTTCACATGTCTCACACCAGCAGCTTGAGCCATGTACATTTGTTCCACAGTTTCATAGATGTACAACGTATGCTTGAAGAGAAACAAAAAAGGAAAAAACAATAATATGTTTACGTGCATTAAATTAAAGAAATGCATAAAGATCATCATTTTTTTTAAAAACTTATCCTATCATTTATATACATTTCTTCTATGTTAACCAGTCGTTCATTACATATAGGACTGAATGAGTTAAAGAACAGCTAAGAAACGTATTCATATTCTGGTATATAGACCTAGGTGCAAAATTCCTGTAACAAAACTTTAGTCTAACCATGACCGGCCATGGGTGCAGTTAGTAGGAAGATGGGTTGGTTGTGGAGGTATTAAGATATTTTCAATTCAATGTTTATGAGACATGTGTTTACTTCAATGTATTTTAAAATGAGTAACTCAATTTTTTTATTTTTACAATGCAAAGTTCCTTAACGCTCTCAGTAACGGTGACCTTGATTTCGTAAAAATTATTTCGATCGGAGCCTGAGATAGTTTAGACCTAGATTTTCTTAAAAATGTCCACCATTGACAGTTGATACTTTGATTTTAGGGTTTAACATGTTTTTAATACTTACCATTCATTTAAACATAAATAATTAATATTTTAAATGTCTTTAAGGCTGTCCAATATCGTGATAACTAATATAATCAAGAAAACTGGCCGTAATGAAAGGGTTAAGTTCGTGAATTACAGCGTAAGGAGCAATAAAAAGAATTATTCATTATTATTATACAGTGCTTCATTGGGACCAAATTTTGTATCTTTCATTAGGGAATAAAAAACCAACTATGAAGCAAACCTTTGAATGCAGGTCAATGCAATGTTGATATTGTAGAAAAGCTAGGATGCCTGGCTGGGGTGGTATGCAAAAAGTAGAGGTTCTGGAAACTGACTTGATACTCAAAACATACACAGGATAATTAATCTGAAATTGACATCAATATAAGAATCCATTTTCATATTTTTTTAAAAATTAATATAAAAATGTTTAAAAATGTTCCTTAGTTTAGGAAGCATAGGACAAATCAAATGGTACAAATTTACTCCATGAGGGTCTCAAAAAAGGTTTTTAAATTCATGTAAATGTTATAGCGATATTTGTTTTACATTTGCGATTTATCACCAACAGTCGGTTTTTGAAAGAGTTCATTTTTTCTTTCGTTAAGACACTTTTGGGATTTCAAATTAAAGTTAAATCTAATTTCATTAGCTTATGGCTTTTTTTGTGATTAAGCTAATTTACGATAGAGGTCTTCATATTCATAATAATTACCTTTTCAGCGAGATCATGTGCAAATCTTTTAATACATCCGTTCTCATCACTTTCAGACACATATCCTGTAAAGGCAGTAAGTAATTCATGATCAGGGTTGTAGGACTTCTATTAAAATAGCAATTCTAATTATTTTCACATGAACGATGAATAAACATGACAAATTGTAAGAAAAAAAAAAAAAAATTAAAGTGTCTACATATATAGCGCTTATTGCCAAGGCCTCTTTACAATAACTTTTTATTTCCCCTGGCCAACAGAAACAAAAACACATAGGACAAGACTGGCAGCCTGTAAATCGCGAATATAATTTTTTTTGGATACAGACAACGCTGTCTCAATGGCTCAAACCATATTTCTGGGTACTCATTCACACTTCGGCCGAGTGAGGTAGATGGAACAAAATGTCTTATCCAAGGACACACCGCCATGACCTGTGAGTGGTTATCGAGAAAATTTTGGAGTAAGAGGGATACGATCCAACCAAGTCACCCAGCCGACAAGAGCTGCTGGAGTTTCTCACTTTTGAACTTTGGCAACCACTAGGCCACTAAACTTTGGCAACCACTAGGCCACTGAACTTTGGCAACCACTAGGCCACTGAACTTTGGCAACTACTAGGCCACTGAAATATATTTTCAATCAATCAAGCCTCTACTTAGTAAGTTATTTAGAGTGTTTAAGGGCTTTCAAACCACCAAATTCATCTCAGAGCACATGGAAAAAGTAAACTGATAGGCTACTGAAAAGACAGAAACAGAAGTAGAAAAAGTAGGTTTTAAAAGAGGGGAAAAAAACCCCGCTCAAGATAATAGGTACAATACAAATAATAATAAAGATAACTAAATGGAGAGATGATTTACAGGGAAATAAACCTCATCTCTCAAAAGCAAAAAACCTATATAAACGATGGCCATCAAGCCCCAAAACATGCACTGCAAAGACCACCCAGGATTTCTCTAACGCCCTTTATGAACAAAACTACTGGGTTCTTCTAGCTAGCAAGGGACCTTGGTAGTATTTTTAAGTCAACATACGGTGTAGGCTGTGAACAACAAACTTCCACTCATTCCTATCCTGGGAACCCTTTGATGATATCCTTCAATATTAAACCTCTCTTCATATCATCCTCACAAGCCTTCTCTGGTCCTTCTGTCCTTCTGTATTCCATTTAAGAACCCAAAACTTATTTTAACTAAACATTTTTTTTTATAAATGATATGGCCATGAACGACATTTTAAAAAATGAATATTGTAAAAAAGATTCAAGCCAATACCTTTAGAGACATTTTTCCCATCACAGATAATGATAATTCTTCCATTTAAAATGCCAGATTTCCATTTTAAGCAGATGTCTTGCATGCCAATAGCAATATCTCCATCAACTGATGCAACAGCTTCCCATTGTAGAAAAAGGCAGGGAATTTCAAACTGCTAGAGAAAATAGAAATAAGTATGAATTGAAATCAGATATTATGTCACGTTTCGTCCTTAGACAAGTTAAGAAAACACCATAAAGCTCACTTTTCTGCAAAAAGACACAATTCTCTATGTTTAGAATTCATTGACAATTTATTGTTCTGCGCCCAGAGCAATCATTCCAGAAAGGTGTACAGTGCATTAGAAGTGTTATTATTATCATATTACTATTATCATTAATTGGATAAGAAATAAACGATAATACATATAATATTATGTATACATTGAGAGCTCTTAATCCTTTAATAGACAACCTCTGGAACAGAAAAGACAGAGATGAAAGTTAAGAAAGAAAGAATGAAAGTAAGAAAAAAAAATATAAAGAAAGAATAACAGAAAGATTAAGATCAAGGAAGTGTAAAAAGAAAACGAAAAAAGCCAGTTCACTGGAATACCTGCCTTGTTCCACCACCAATATGACGCTATTGTCAAAATAGGACAAAATAAAAATACCTTGAAATGTGAGGTCATTCGGAGGGGAATAGTCAATTCTTGAATGTTAAAACCCTCTTTTGGGTCGGGATTGTCAACTGAATGAAGAGTTTTCAAAAATAGAAGAAAAAAAAACACATACTTTTTATGAACTAAGTTTGTATCAAGGGCCTGATTTAAAAATATAATCTTAAAAGCTAATATAAAATTATAAGATAAGTTATCATATGGAAACCTAATAAATAAGAATGCGATTATATCACAATTATAACAAATATCGTTTTAAAAAAAAAATGATTTCATCAACACATTGTCATTGCATTGTCCCCGTAAGACAGTTTTGCTCTCTGGGACTAACACTACAAAAACAGTTATCGCCCTTCTCATGAACTTTTGACAAATGGATGGCAACAAGATGAACTCCAGTTGCATGAACGGATATCCAATTGAATTTGATAAAATATCTATCAGGAAATATTGTAAATAAGGTAAAGAAGTGAGAAGAGAGCAATGTAATGTATAGACATAGAGTGAGTTGGGAAAATGATTAAAGAAAAAACAAAATAAAACAAAGAAGAAAAAAAAATAAAGGTTAAAAAAACAAAAAACAAAAGGAAAACAAAAACGACACCAACGGGAGAAGCACCTGTGATCTCCTGCAAGCTTCAGTTCATAGGCTACCGCATTAACCATACCATTAGGCCAGGAAGCCATTCTTAATCTGGTGCAAATGGCACTGTTATCATACAAAAATGTATGAAAGAAATCTGTTTTATATTTCATATTCAATTGTGGTCCTAAACATGCTCAGGACGCACAAGAAGCTCATTGAAAATTTCAACTTGAAGCGTTCAATGGTTTAGGCACCTATTCTGACAGGTGACATTTACGACATTTCTCCAAATAGCTAAAGAGAAATCAAATTGGCATTGATGTCAAAATTGGAAACCCAAACTATGCAACGCAATGAATAGAAAAACTTCAGTTTAACCCTTTGTGGAAGTAAAGATCAATACAATTTCTAAGGGTGTGTATTATCTTTGCATCATCAAAAAAAAATAAATAAATAAATAAATAATCCTGACATCACAAGATTGATTTTGACCGACATTGTGGTTCCATCAAAAAGATAAATCAGTATCAATATAGTCTTTCAATCAATGTGGTAATCAGAACTGATTGTCACCTCATTTTGGTCATCCCCGCTTCACTAGATACTAGATCTAAATATAGACACATTTTCAATCCCTTGTAGAGAGCCTTTCTTCCTTTTGTAGGAATCTTGTCTTCCTCTCCTGAGGTTATTTTGTACACTACTTGTTTCCAATTATTAAGTGTAATGTACTATTAGCAGAATGAAACGATACCATAGTGGGAGCTGGTGCACAATGTTGACTCTGTCTCATCAAACCATTGTTTCATTTGACTCAATTCACAATTTCTTGGAAGCTTCTTTTGTTGCAAAAAACTCAACTGATGACTCCAGTTCACTTGTCGCAATCCGTATTTGGGAACAATCTTTAGGAGTAATACAGAATTTTGTGGAACCTGAGTGATAAAAAGATAATATATATATATATATATATATATATATATATAT
>JASKDV010179845.1:0-21885 GCA_032466395.1 Aegires albopunctatus
CCTTGTATTTTCCAGTTTTTCACCCAAATTCCCCCCCCCCCAAAAAAAAAAGAAAAAAAAAAAAACAACCAAAAAAAACAACAAAACAACAACAGCAAACAAAGCAAACAAACAAACATGCCCAAAACATCCCCCCCAAAAAAATAAATAAATAAATATATATATATAAAAAAAGAAAAGAAAAAAGCTTGGGGAATCATAGGTGAAATATCATTTTTCAAATTCAATTTATAACCTACAGCATTTATCAATACCAATATCTGAATATGAATCAGGTAGAGAGATATAGAATTTCCTCAAGTGTAATTTTCATTATAATTTGTGATTATTTGTTTGCATTGTAATGAAATTTGAGTGAGATGCAATTGCTAAAGCAGACAATAATATATCAACTATCATGTCGTCCTACCAGTTGTTCTCAGTTTGAAAAATACAAATGATTCAACAGTCAACAAGACACAAATAATTATAAGAAAGAACCCAAAATCTCAAATTCGACCTTCCTCCCTCTCTCTCTCTCTCCCCCCCCCCTCCCCCACCACCTGTCTGACCAGCTTATAAAACTTTTTGTAAAGTACGTGGAAACCTTAAAAATGAATAGGGAAATGAGAAACTAGATAACATATTATGAAGATAATGAAATGATTTGAAAAGTAGTTTGGAAATGGAAGAACAGCATATTTATTTTTTATCAAATTATCTAATAGAAAGACAAATTCTTTTTCTGTTCTTTCAAATTTCTTTTTTCTTTCTTTCTTTCTTTTCTTTTTTTATAATTTAAAGAATATGTTCACATCATTTTTTAAAATTATATTTTGCGTCTACTTAGTTGTCACATGATCCCAATACTTACATAGCTTACTTATGGATGTCAATTGGTCGTTTAAAAGCAAAATAAAGAAAAGGAATAATTTAAGAAATACAAGTACACAGAGGACCAATTTAAGTCTCAAAGAAATGTGGTTGACCATTTGAAAGGGGATTAGTTTAAAAACCAGATATAAGTCAGATGGTTCCTGATAAATTGTGCACTTACGTAATGAAAAGGGAAAGGGGCGGGGAGGTGGGGGGGGGGAGGAGAGATAAGGTAATATAGGTCAAATTATTATTGTAGGAAAGACTTTCACCTTTAGTATAATATAAACATAGCTTAAAGGAGGACATGCAAGTTAATAATAGATAAGATAAAGAATTGGTGTTTGTATCCAAGTTAATAGTAGATAAGATAAAGAATTGGTGTTTGTATCCAAGTTAATAGTAGATAAGATAAAGAATTGGTGGTTGTATCCAAGTTAATAGTAGATAAGATAAAGAATTGGTGTTTGTATCCAAGTTAATAATAGATAAGATAAAGAATTGGTGTTTGTATCCAAGTTAATAATAGATAAGATAAAGAATTGGTGTTTGTATCCAAGAGAACACATGGAGAAACATGCAACATACAAGTATTTTTCTATTTCACTACTTCAGATGACCCCTTGTTCCACATCTCCTTATTTCTTGTTACCTGCCATCTTTGCTTTCAATCAGGTTACAACTCTGATTAAATATAGTTCTCCAAATTCATATGAATAACATCAGTCTTCTTTGGACTATAAAGGGACTGAAAATAAAATGAAACAAAACAAAAACAACGAGAATCTCATCGGATTTTTTATGTTTACTTTTATTTATTTTTATTCCAACAAAATAAGAAATGGAAAGCATTTGTTGTGGGCTTATCTTTATTTAGCAAACCCCTCTGTGTTTGAATATGCTTTGTGTCCTTTCCCTGATATTGTCTCAATGTGCCATGGGTGTGCTTTTGTCTTTTTACCCTTCCATTCATTTTCTCATCGTTCCTCATTGTTGACTTGAAGATACCCTAAGGGTAATATTTCAATTATACCTATTGTTATTCCTTTTTGCCTGCATCAAAGTGCCTTGCAATGCTTTTTAATGTTTGAATATGTTTTTATAATTCTTTATTTTATCAATGTTCTTTGTTAACAGTAAGATAAGAAAAGACAACTTTTAGCTGCACATTTGCAAAATGAAATTTCACACAGTCCTCAAATGCATGAAGAAGCATGCCAGCAGAGTGTTTTAAGTGATGCTGTTGGGGCACACTGTCCAAAACGATTTTTAACAATCATTTATAAATGGCACTTCTTTGTCCCTTTGATGTCTTAAGGCATGGACTTAGAAATATAAAAAAAAAGAAAAATAGAAAATTATAAATGCCCGTTCAGGCTGATTCATTTTTTCACAATTTGTCCAATTCTCTTAAGCCCAAGTACTACGTCTGTAAATGACACCCTATGAGATGTGAATTTGATAGCATGCAAATGGAAAGTAGAATATTTCTTTATTTCTTTTTTTTTTTTCTTTCTTTCCCGATTATCATGAAATTAAACAATTTTTATTTAGATATCTCAGGATACTTTTTAAAATGTATTAGATAGCCAGATATCAAAACTAGAATCTTTGACACTTGCCCCTAAACTTGCCCTTTTTTTGTTTCTGTTCATTATTGAACTTTGCTTTCTGCTGTTTAGTGCCTGGACCTCCAAGAAATGTCAAAGTGGATGTCATTAATTCGACAGCCATCTTTGTGGAGTGGAACAAGCCGAGGGACAAGCAGAAAAATGGCATCATACGAGGTTATCAGGTATGGCACCGTATCTGTAATATTTGTGTAGGGAGTTTTGCCCTTAGATCACTGCTGACATTTTTCAGCTGTCCTACTTTGACAGAATGCTTTGAAAGTGGATTTTTCACTTGAAATCCTTGCAATTGCTGCTAAGAAGGTAAAGTAATTAAGGTGATTCAATCTGTATCAGTTTTCAGAGAACAATTTTGGATTAGCTTGGCTCGTTTTGCTTTCAAAGATGAAGATGGATTGGTTAACAGTCCTCATTTTATCAGCAGAAATTCATTTATGTCTATGACGGGCCAGTTCCCTCATTGACAGGTTTTATTCTAATGGATACTACGCCTACATGCGTAGGAAAAGGGACAATGCCTTCAGATTTCCCCAAGTATTCAATGTCAAACAGACCACTACTTTCTTCCTGTTGGATTGGAGCTGACAACTCTTACCACTTTTTTCTTTCAGCCTTTTGATATAAATTTGGAGACATTCTAAAGTGCCAAAAAATAAGATTTCATCAACTTTGCTATGGCTCTATATTCTATACCTGGTGTTGAATTGATCTTTTATATAATCATTTTTGGTCTCTTTCCCTTTTGTTTTGTATTGAGTTTACCTTTCTACTGATTTAATGTTTTCCAAGACTACCTTTAAATAGCCAAGGGTTATTTTACATGCATATATACACATGTGACCTCCTAGATTATAGGCCGACTCCTTAAGGACTGGGCACTCATTATATCCTTGCAACCTAAGGATAGGGAGCATAAAAACCCGAAAAACTGGATATCAAATTCAAGCCTGCATATTGAGATGTGAACAACAGACCTCTGGCTTGACAGTTGAGAGAGCACCTTACTCACTGAGCTATCCACTCACCTATTCCCCCTTTCTCATCCTACTATTTTGTGCTTATGTAACAGAAACATATTAACCCAATATTATTTTGTAGTTGAGTATTTTATTTTAATGTTTCATTCACTGTTCCCAAGGTTTACATTATTGAAGTGAACAGCAATGACGAGCCCATTACCAACATCCCTGAGATACGCGAAGACATACCATCTCCCAAGAGGACTGAAACTGTCATAACTAATCTGAAATCTGATACCCGCTATTTAGTTCAGGTTGTCGGCTACACGTATAGAGGGGATGGCATAAGGAGTAATGCTAAAGTTCTCACTACAAAGGGAGCAGGTGAGATTATTTATAATGAGTATGATCATAATAAAAGTAATGATAAAAATAAAATGAAGAAAATATTTTTGATTAAGTTTTGATGTTTACATATGCCGCCAAAGCATTGGTAGTATCTCAGATTTTTCAGACGCTGTATTTGAGTCTCTAGATTATGAATAACTAAATATCTTTCACTATTTGGTTTTGGATCAGTTTTTATAATGTTTGAAAAAGGCGTTTTGATAAGTCAATTTCTTATCAAGATTTTATGACAAAAGAATGGTTTCTATACCTAGTTCTGCTCTTTTTACAGTCCCGTCAGAACCAAGAAATCTACAAGTCGATCTGGTTCAACGTGAGCCGCCAATCGTCAAGGTTACATGGCAGCGTCCACTCAAAATCAATGGCGATATTTCGAATTACCGCATAATTTGGGGTCCTCGAGGAGATCGCTATGAAGAAAAAATTCTTGAAAAGGACGAATACTATTACCAGACAAAGATGCTTGGTGAGTAAGCCATCAATACCCAAATGAAATGTTAAAAAAATTTTTTATATTCTTCATTCATTTTATTTTATTTGCTTGAACTCCCATCATAGTTACATAATTCATGTTAGATTATATAGATTTCACATAGTCCTCTTGAAACCCACACCACTTGTTTTTATGTTGATCAAGCATGTCATTTTTTCTAGATGAGACGATAAATCCATTAAATAAATATTTTCAGCTCTTGACTGTCTTAATTCAATCTTGAGGAACAAGAAAATGTTGTTGTTTTTTTCTAAACACATTCCCCTTTTAACACAATAATGGACTTGAAATCACAAACTCATTTCATAGATTTATATCCTCCACAAACCAAGTTTCATGGACTAGCCATCTCAGCGATATTCCAATAAAAATGATTGTATGTTTTCTGTCTGTTGGTTTTTCATTTAGATTGATATTGTTTTCCACAGAACGGGGTACAACCTACGAATTCAGGGTTTCCGCTAAAAATGGTGTTGACTTCGGAGAGAGAGCTGTCAAGACCATTTCTACCCCAGATGGAGGTACAATTTGTCAAGAGTTTTTAATTTGATAAATGATGGAGGACGTTTGCATAGTGACTTTAGACGTGGACTCATTTCCACTGCGATTGATGGTGTAATTGTCTATCACTATTACTAACAATCTTTTCTCTCTTAACTCACTTTTTTCAATTATTTATTCTACTTCCTTCCAGTTTTTCTTCTACTGTCACTTTGTTAACCAATATTTCTTTTGAGTGTTACAGCCTGGATTTTCAATTTGTTCATTGTGATCATTCTTTACATTAGTCTTTGACATTTTACAAAGCCATCGTTGTGTTATTATGGTTCATAAACAAATCATCAGAGGGAAAAAAAGGGTTTCTTTAATCACTCTTCAGCAATTAGAGTCTGAAGATACTAAGCAAGATCGTGCTCATCCACAGATGTTTTTTTTTTTTTTCATATATGCCTTTATCAAAGATGAATATGAAAACATCATGAGTCAAACATTTAAGACAATAATTGGTTGTTAATGGTTGGTGATTATAATAAGGTGATGGTAGCATGTCATTATTCCAAAAAATCTAATTCATTCATGTTATTTAAGATCAATGTCTCATTTTAGCATTTAAAGTATCATTACCGTTGCCATTTTTGTTATTTCAGTTATTTTCATATTTATATGAAAACTAAACACTAAAATATAAGTATACCTTTTCCAAGTTTATCTCATCTTGTTTACATATTCATCAACTTTATATTATTCATTGTCAGCACCAAGAGGAGCTCCTCAGAACCTCACTGCCACAGGACTCACTGAGACATCGGTCAGACTGACATGGGATTTGCCTGCTAGAAATCTTCGCAATGGGGATATTGTCATGTACCAAATCACTTATCACAAAATGTCTGATCCTGTCAACGAGGAGGACGTTAACTGCACTGAGCCATTTATTGACTTGACAGGACTGGAAATGAACACTAATTATATTTTCAAAATCAAAGCTTATACCAGCAAAGGAGCTGGGCCCTGGAGTCATGGACTTCATTTCAGAACCTTTGGACGCAGTAAGTATGACATGAAAAAGCAAAGAATGTATTTAGATGGCGCATTTTAGTAAATGTACTTAATCTGCTTTACAGAAGCATTCCAAGTGATACAAGGGTTTGCGAAAATTAGTTATCTTAAAATCCTCCTTCCTTATCAAATAGAACTGTAGTGCAAATAGATTATTTCTTACGTTGTCCACAGTCTTTAGTTGTTTTAAAAAAAAATGTATTTTGTTTGTTTGTTTTAAATTAATTAATTAAAATATTGGAAGCATATTTGCTTAGTATGTGCTGATAATAAACAAACAAAAATTATTATTAAATAAAATTAATAAAAAAATTAAGCCTTTCATCTCTATAAACCCATTTCTAGTCCAAATCTTATCAAGAAAATCCTTTTTCTCTTAGTGCCTCCACCACCCAAAAACATCAAAGTACGACGCACATCTGACAATACTCTGGAGGTCAAATGGGACGAACCTGAGGTGTCTGTGTCAGGGTACAAAGTCTACTACAATATGTTTGCTACCCCATCTATGCATGTGTGGCAACGGAAAGAGATTGGACCTTACACTGTGACGGAGATAACTGGCGTGGAACCTGACACAGTGTATGCTGTGAGAGTACAGGCTAAATCTGTTGATGGTCGTTATGGAAATCTGTCAGCAGTTATTACTATCAGTGTGGACAAAGAATTCCGTAAGCATTTTAAAAAAAAAATTTCAGCTTGTTATACAGAACATCAGTGTTATCTTTTTAGGGGTTTTCATTTCCCTCTCTATGTTCTTCATATTTCTTATACATTCTTAGATGGTGCATTTTTATTAAGTATAAGTCAAAAGTTTTATTAATTCATTTGTAGATGTATGGATGCTTTTGCTTGTGTGGCTAATGCAATTGCTTGCCCTGTTTTTTTTAAATTTTATTAAATTGAATTTGGTTATATACCAATCAACTTGATGCTCTTTTCTACTTTTACCTCTCTCTAGTAGATTTTGATATATTTTATGTTGAAGGGATTTTTTCTTTTTCTGTTATTATAAGATGGGTACCGGTATTTACCTAGAGTTTATTTTTTTTCTATGTCATTTTTTTTTCTCTTCAAGATTATTAATAATAACTTTCACTAAAATCTGTCATAACTTCAATATTGAATTCATCATCTCTTGTTCCTCTTGTTCATTCCAAAAGGTCGAGCTGATGCTGTGCAGAACCTCAGAGTGACACAAAGTTTGACAGACAAAGTGACCTTGTCCTGGTCTCATCCCAAGAAAAGTGGAGTGGCTACTTATATGGTATGAAACCTTAACTCATTGAAATTGTATCATATATCTGTAAAGCTCGCCAGTAAACTAAGTATTGGATTTTTCTTCTTTTGTTTTTGGTAGATTTAGTTAACATTTGGGTTGTTGTTTTTCTGGGCCCAATGGAAACAAAGCTAGAAATATATTTTATGATTTAATTAAGTTTCCCTAATAGATTAATAATACTTTTTCTGTGACTTATTCCTAAGGATATATATTTTCCTATCTTCAATTTCCTCAGCTGAGATTTTCTGGCTCCAAAACCTATCGTGAAGGAGCTACAAGGAAGGAGGTAATCCATGAGAGAGAAGAAATTAAAATACCAAGTGAAAGAACGACACATACTGTTGAAAATCTTCAACCCAAGATGAAATTTCAATTTGATGTCAGTGCAATATACAATAATGGACAGGAGGGCACTGTTCAGACAGTCTTTGGTGAAACCCTCATACATCGTAAGTAATTTTACTGAATTGCACTATTGAACTTAATAAATTTTGCTAAATATTTGTAATATATTTGTCTATATTAGTATAATTGTATTCATTTTACTTTTTTTATTACATTATTATTATTGTTATCATCATTATTATTTTTATAAATCGTATTATCATCAGCATCATCAGCAGCAGCGTCGCGTCATCATCATCATCATCATCATCATCATCATCATCATCATCATCTTTTGTTTTTGGCATTCTTTCATTAGCATATCATGTTAAAAGAGTTAATGAGAAAGGGACTACTCTACTGCCTGAAGTTTGTAATAGTGTTATTGTTATTATTATTATTATTATTATTATTACTACTATTACATGTTTTATCATTATTATTATTATTATTATTATTATTATTATTATTATTATTATTATTATTATTATTATTAATTTTTATTTTTATTTTTTTATTTATTTTTTTTATTATTATTAGTATTAGTATTATTTCTTTAATAATAATAATAATAATAATAATAATAATAATAATAATAATAATAATAATAATGATATAATGATAATAATAATAATAATTAATATTATTGTTATTGTAATTGTTGATGATGATGTTGTTATTTTTATTGCTATCAATATTGTTATTCTTTTCATTTGTGATGATGTAATTACCTCTTTTATTACAGTTCCTCCAAAGGTTGAAACTCCAAAAGTGATACGCATTGTTAAGGGTACCATCCTTCTGGAACTAAAGAAAGCATCAGAAAAGAACGGTCCAGTGAGTCACTACCACAT
The DNA here is from genome assembly GCA_032466395.1 of Aegires albopunctatus. Lineage (NCBI taxonomy): Eukaryota > Metazoa > Mollusca > Gastropoda > Nudibranchia > Aegiretidae > Aegires > Aegires albopunctatus. The sequence goes on from JASKDV010179845.1 coordinate 8,427, forward strand.
AGTAGTGGTTCCACAGAACAGTGAAACTCGGGACAAAGTCACAACCGACTTTCAAATGAAAGAGGTAGACTTGATTTTCTTCAATCCAAACTTTAGATTTTTGTACCCTTTGAAGACAGTGAAGCATTTTGGTGTCTTTATTTATGCACCTTTTTAATTTTATTGAGAACATTTCATCTTTGTGTCAATTCAGTGGCTCTCAATCGCCGGTCCGCAAAAAAAAAAAATCAGCAAATAACAGGTCAAGATATTAATCCTTCACCTGAGCTGTCACCAGACACACACCACAAAAACTTGAGACAAGCATCGTTATTATAAATTATACAGACGGTGATCACTGTCTGATATCTTTTCAGTCAGAAATTATGACAGACTTGGATCATCATTTGGTGTACTGTATTTCATTTTGCCACACTATAACTAGAAAATAATGCAGGTAATTGCAGAGTGACAGCTTTTCTTTTGTCAGCAATAGGATTACTACTAGACCAGGGTCGGATGGGGCCCAGAATGCTTTGAGGCGTGCGATAGTGGCTTCGCCACTTCGCTGCTTTGTCCCAAAAACAAAAAAGAAGAAGTGGGACCCCCCCCCCCCCTCCTCCTCCTCCTCCTCCTCCTCCTCCTCCTCCTCTCGAAACACATTTTGATCCGGCCCTGTAGATGTCTATTAGTTACATATTCATTGTTGTTTGGGCTGCTGGGTCCGTAATTTTTATTTTTCAATTTTAACGGTTCGAATGTGCAAAAGGTCGAGAGCCACTGATTTAGAGTATTGGTTTTGATTGCATTGATCAAATTATATTCAAAATCACCAGAGGGCATATTTCAAAATGCATTAATTAATTTGATTATTGCTTCTATGCTTTATTGCAGTTAACTAAAGAAAGAATGGGTGCTGGCAAACCAGCATCTCAGCCATATATTGCAGCCAGATATGAAGCTCGAAATTTGCCTTCAGAGTTTTTCCTTGGCAATAACCAAGAATATGGATCATTTTCAAATAGACCTCTTGAAATTAATGAACCTTACAGAGTGTTTTTGAGAGCATACAGTGTGGATCAGGTAAATTTAATATAAATTATTTCATGAACTGTTTCCTGTTCAGGCCAATATCATAAATTCTATAGAATGCATTCCTTTTTTCCTGACATTACAGGATTATGCTACCTTCAAAAGTCAAAACCATAATCAAAAGTTAAAATGTTGATTTTTGTAATTATAAACTAGAGTAAGTCAGTCACAGATCATTGAAACAAACATTGACTGTATCATTCAAATAGATTGATTTATTTAGTTGATTTTTTGTTTTGTTTTTTGTTTTTTTGTTTTTGTTTTTGTATTTTTAGGAAAGACGAGAATTGTTTTCATTTAGTCTATAGGGCCTATAGATGTCTATTGTTTGGATATAACAAAAATTTATATTATTCATTTATTATTCATCAAAATTACATGCAAAGTGTAGAATGATTAATTAAACCATATCAGAGACCAAGTTTTAAATGTGAATGAATCATAACATATATTTGTTGTTTCTCTTCTCTGCAGCGTTTATGCAAATCTAGTGACTTTTCCAATGTCATAAGAATCACATCCCATGATGGCCTATATAATGGTCCTGACATACCTGTGGAACCCCATGCAAATGAGGAGCCCAAAGATTTCAATGAAACAAGCGCTTTGATTACCATTGTGGCCCCTACCGTTGTTGCAGCTATTTTGGTCATTGGTATCTGTCTATTCATGGCTTGGCTGTTTATGAGGTCAGTCAATTTAACACATATCCATTAGTTTGTGATATTCTCTTCCACTTTGCATCAACTAAGTTTGTTAGACCCGGTTCTTTTTTCTCTAATGAATTTTATAAAAGTGCTCCAAGGTTTTAACTGCTTTTTAAACAAGAGGTAATTTGCTTTTTATACAAAAATCAAATTAATGGTGTAACAATGTTCATTCTTAATTTTTTTTAAAGATATTTATAATTGCAAGTCTGCCAGGAACTTTATATTTGAAATGTAAGATTTTTAAAAAAAATCTTATAGAAGAGAACATTGAAAGAAACAGAAAAAGATAAAAATGTTTTTCACATCTTTATAAACATTTATTTTCCTCTTTAAAAATGTTAGAATAGTGTATCATTAATTGGATTATTTTCTTTTGATAATATAATTTTAAAAGGCTCATTGTTAATTTTAGCTGTCCTAAATATCATTTCCGAATCAATACATTACAGGAAGAAGAACAAGGCAAAGGGAGATTCTTTGGAGCCCGAATCAAAGGCCTTGATGATTGAACCACCTCCATATTCCATTGATCCTGTCGAAATGAGGAGACAACATTATCAGACACCAGGTAAGTTAATGGAATGTTGTATTGAAAAAAAAAAGGAGTTTTATATGTTTAATAATCATGTCATATTCAGTTAGTATCCTGATGATTTTTATTTTACATCAACACTTATATTCAATGGCTTTTTTAATGAAACTTTTGCCTTTGAATTTTAATGTATAAAATAATAAACTTATTCAAAAACAGAAGAACAGGGAATTTAAGAGTGAATGAATGTTATTTGCTTTGTTTTGGCCTACCATAGACAAACTATTTCATGGAATTTCACCCTTAAAAAAATTGGAATATTTTTGTATGCACATTTCCTGATAGACCTTGTTGTCAATTGAGAATGATACATTATTTTTTTCCCCTTTCCTCAGCAATGATCAGCCATCCACCAATTCCCATTGAGAGGTTAGCTGAACACATCGATGGATTGAAATCCAATGACAACTTCAAATTCTCCCAAGAATATGAAAGCATTGAGCCAGGCCAACAGTTCACTTGGGATAACTCCAACTTAGAAGTTAACAAGCCCAAAAACCGTTACGCCAACGTTATTGCTTATGATCATTCCCGTGTCATTCTTCAGCCAATGGAAGGAGTCCCTGGCAGTGATTACATCAATGCTAACTATATGGATGGATATCGAAAACAAAATGCTTACATTGCTACTCAGGTGACTTCAAGATCTGTATTTTTCTCACAAATTACCTATTTATCAGCTACCAATAGAATTTTTCTTAAACAAGTGTCTTTAAAAAGATGTCACTATAAGAAAATGAAAACAGAATTTTGATTGATTTTGCATTTCACCTGTTTACTCAATTTGAGTATTCTTCTTCAATGTTGTACTTTAGAATATTATTCAAAGAAAGCTACCTCTATGTCATTATAAATATATATCTTATAATAAGATTACTTCTTTGTATGCTTCTTAGGGACCTTTGCCTGAGACATTTGGAGACTTCTGGAGGATGATTTGGGAACAACGATCTGCAACAGTCGTGATGATGACCAAATTGGAGGAGAGATCAAGGGTATGTATACTTTTATTTTCATGAGAAAAAAAAAGATAAAAGTTACTCTACTTATATTGGGCCTGTGGATGAGACCTATAGGCACCTAACGTTATTGTAGATAAAGTAGGTTTTTAACCCACATGTACAACTTCATTCTAGACAAGAAGATATAGAACATTCATAAATGTACTGTATCCTGCTGTTTCTTGTGATATTTATGACTTTTTTATTTTAAATTGCTTGGTATTGTTTCTGATTTTACATGACCCTTAGCCTATTATTTCTTTCCGTAAATCTTTTGATTAGATAGCTGCTTGACTAATTTATTATCTTTTTTATATAAATATTTATATTGGCGAGAAATAAAGACAAAACCAAAGCTATGGCATTTTTCTGCTACTAGAATGATATTGTTCACCTTTTCTAAATATATTTTTCATCATTACTCCAATGATCCTCCACTATTTCCATCTTTGACTCATCCCAGATCAAGTGTGATCAATATTGGCCATCCCGTGGGGCTGAAACCTATGGCCTAATGCATGTGCAATTGGTTGATGTGACAGAACTAGCAACATACACCATTAGGACCTTCCACATGTCTCGGGTAAATATTCTAACTAGAATTATTTTCACATCCTTAAAGCCAGTATGGAATGTCTTAGTATTTGTAGATATATCAGTGGAGGCAATATACTGATCTGAGATCTGTTCCATTTCTTTCTAAAACATGCTACTAAGTTGATGTGACATTTGTGAATAGTTTAAAAGATTTATAGAAAGATTATTTAAAAAAAATATATTTCAGTTTCTAGAGAATGGCAGATATCGAATAAGATTTAAAATAATCATAGTATGTTTATAATAAGAAATCGTGATGAGATGTGAATGAAAGATTTAATTCTTTTCATGTTTCCTGTGAAACAAGATTTTTAATACCACGTTCTTTCACTGTAGAATTATTAATAATTTATGTGATAGAAGAGAATTACACAAAAAAATATAAGATTGACTCTATTTTTATAGAGACTTTATTTGGACTCAAGTTTCAATTTATTACTTTCATTTCCTCCATTTAGTATGGGTGCTCAGAAAAACGTGAAGTTCGACAATTCCAATTTACTGCCTGGCCTGATCACGGTGTTCCAGACCACCCAACACCACTCCTGATGTTCATGAGACGTGTCAAGGCCAGTAATCCTCCCGATGCGGGTTCTATCATTGTACATTGCAGGTAGGAGAAGTAAATTCATCATTTTTAAGCATACAACTATTCAAAGGAAAATGTTTAACCTATTTCTAATAATTCAACAAATAATTTTGAAGTTGAAATCAATAAATTATGCCTCTTTTTGTCACTCAAATTCTACCTTAACATATCATGTGTACTTTTGGAGGACTGAAAATTAGAGTAAAACATACAAATATATATAGAAATGGTCTTAATTTTAAGTAAAAATGAAAACATTCCACTTTGATCTTTGATCTTTTGCTGCAGAGTTTCTTAGTAGTTTCTTTTGCTATTTTTTCCAGTGCTGGTGTTGGTAGAACTGGAGCATTCATTGTTATTGATGCCATGCTGGAACGTATCAAACATGAAATGATGGTGGATATTTATGGACATGTGACCTGTCTGCGAGCTCAGAGAAACTACATGGTTCAGACAGACGATCAATACATTTTCATCCATGACGCTCTCCTGGAAGCTGTGCAATGTGGCAACACAGAAGTCCCTGCCAGGAACCTGGCTGCCCACATCCAAAAGTTAACCGCCCCAGAGCCCGGACAGGCTATCACAGGGATGGAACTTGAATTTAAGGTGAATAATTTATCTCCGTCCTCTAGAGTTCTTATCATTGATATTTTTTAGTCGCTGGCTATGTTTTTTATTAATACTAATTGATGAATATGTCCATTCAATTTTCCTTTTTATCGAGGAATGTCAATTGATATTAATAATATTTATATTATTATTAAATCATGATTGAATGGCAGAATTTTACTTTTTAATAAGACCAAAAGTAGACTTGAAGGATTATTTCATGTCTTTGTTTTTGCAGAGATTGGCAAATGTCAAGGCCAGTCCAAATAGGTTTGTTAGTGCCAATTTGGCTGTCAACAAGTTCAAGAACAGGCTAGTGAACATATTGCCATGTAAGTAGTTTTGATATGGGATTGATAGCAGATGTAAATTATACTTGAATATTGGTTCATAAGGCAAATAAGAAATTAGTTAAATACATTATATTGATGAAGACTAAATCAAAACTGTGGATACATGAGTTTAACCTTTAAAAAAACAGACATACACATATTTATAAAACAGCAAAGCAAAATACCCAGTGATGACATGAAAGGTGAGGAAAGATTAGGCGAGGGATAAAATATTTGATAAAATATTTGAAACACCCAGTATTAAGAATTCCCAAAGATAAGAAATCATTGGCCATATGTTCCTTTGTGCTGAAGGTTCAAACTTCTATTCCAGATGAGAGTACCAGAGTTTGCCTACAGCCAATCCGGGGTGTGGATGGATCCGACTACATCAATTCCAGTTTCATCGATGGCTACCGCTACAAGAAAGCTTACATTGCCACCCAAGGTCCACTGGCTGAGACCACAGAAGATTTCTGGCGAATGCTCTGGGAGCACAATTCCACCATTATAGTCATGCTGACAAAGCTAAGGGAAATGGGAAGGGTAAGAACTGGCTTCTTATTAGATTTTAATATGCAATTAACATTTGCTTTTTACAGGCATGGTGAAAAGAAGAAATTTGCATTACATGCCATGATAGCTTTTGAGGCATACATTGTAGAAGGAAAACATATTTTGAGTAAATGAATTTATTGAACTTTATCAATCAAACACTTTTGTGAAATTAAACTCAGCATTTCTTATATTTATCAGGAATATTGGGATGAGAGTTTATATTGGGTTTTTTCCATATGTCCCGTCACTTATTCAAAAAGTCTTGCATATTATAGCATATATTATGTTTTATTTTTTTATGGTGATAATGATGATGATGATGATAATTGGTAAAGTTTTATTGCACGCATAGTACCAGGGCTTTAGGTGAATTACAGTTGGGTCGATTTAAAATCAGTTTGCAAGAAGATGATGAGATGAAATATGGACAATTCTCAGTCTCAGGCAAAATAGGACCAAAACTAGTGTGTTTTAATAATATATTGGTCTTTTTATGAATTTCTTTGTTGTACAGGAAAAATGTCACCAGTACTGGCCAAGCGAAAGATCTGCCCGGTACCAATACTTTGTCGTTGATCCCATGACAGAATACAACATGCCTCAATACATCCTCAGAGAGTTCAAAGTCACAGATGCTAGAGTAAGTCTTTTACTTTACTCATTAATAAATATTCATTAATAATGTCAATATGCTCATTCATCCACACTATCTTAGCCCTTCCTTAATTTCTGTATTTAGTCCTCTAAGCTCTTTATGTTTTCTTTCACTTCTTATTTAATGTATTTTTGTTCTTATAGAGTTGGATGTTGTTTCGCTCTCTTTCATTTGTCAGCAAATAAAATCCTCACCTCAACCTAACTCTTTAGTCAGCTGCTTTTTGTTGGATTAAATATAAGCTCTTGATATTTTTAATAGGATGGTCAATCAAGAACGATACGACAGTTCCAGTTCACGGATTGGCCAGAGCAAGGTGTACCAAAATCTGGAGAGGGATTCATTGATTTCATTGGTCAGGTGCACAAAACAAAAGAGCAGTTTGGTCAAGAGGGTCCTATTGCTGTACACTGCAGGTTTGTTGTTTATCATTTCTTTTCAATGATTCATTTAATAAGAGCCATTGAAAAGAAGAAAAAAAAAGCAACAAAAAAAAAGCAAAAATTATCAGGGAGTCCATGTTGATATTGAATCTTCTCTTGCATATTGTTGATTTTTATTGTCACATCGTACAATTTTCTAGAATTTTTTTTTTTTTTAAACTTGAACTTGAAGCACAATAAGATAGTTCTCATCCTTTCTATGAAAATATATCCTTGTCTCACTGAACTGAGAATTATTTTATTAGGTGTTGATTATTTTTTTAAATTTTTCAGTGCTGGCGTGGGACGTACAGGTGTGTTCATTACTTTGAGCATTGTGTTAGAACGCATGCGATATGAAGGTGTTGTAGACATGTTCCAGACAGTAAAAATGCTACGCACTCAAAGGCCAGCAATGGTGCAAACTGAGGTAAGATGTTCACAATTATAATTATAGCTTCTCCTTGATGCCTTTTAAATTCATAAAGTTTTGATGGGGAGAGCAGTTTATGATTTCTTTATTAAGTTAAGAAATTTGAAATAAGTTTACTTGAATTCCTTAATAATTTGCAATTGGAAATGATATTATTTTTGAGGATCAACCAGTTTTATGCCATAATGCTGTTAAACATTTTATAACTGAGTTAGAGTCAATGAAATGGATATTCCCTAGGAACTACTTGATACTATACCTTTGCCATTTTTCTGTTTCAGGACCAATTTCAATTTTGCTATCGTGCTGCTCTCGAGTATCTTGGCTCTTTTGACCATTATGCCAACTAAACACAAACATCATTCTTATCATTTTTCACTGTCTGCCATCGGTTTGCTCCGGTTCATTATTAGTTTCAACTTGATCAAAGAGTGGACCAGTGCTCAGAATCGATTCTTTTTTTCAAATCAACTGCCAACTCTATTTATGGAATATGCCTATTTTTTGAAATGTGAAACTGATCAATTAACATGGATATTGTACCAGGAATTCATTGCTTCATTCTGTTTGCTTCAAGTTGCATTGTTTTGCAGGCTCTAAGAGTCGCACAAATAACCAAGTTTTTGTGAGTCTGTACATAGAAACCCCATCTAGGGATGATTCCTGGAAAATACCGAAGACAGTCAAGATTGTTGAGACGTTGGTCCAAGAATCTTTTGACATGAGTAAGTGTGTTTGTGATAATGACACTGTGAAAAGGAACATATTTCATCGAGTGAACAGGTTTCATTGGATAAGAAAATTTTCATGTGATGGAGCATCTTTTGAAAAGAAGTCAATTGAAGGTGAACAATTTCTTAATTGAAAAGGCTCATTACAGACAAAGTACAATGAAGAAGAGACTTGTTTACTTATATAAATTCTCTCTACATCTGCAAAAAAGATGTAAGTCATTGGATTGCTTTAAAAGAAATCTATGATGGATATGCGAATGATATTGCCTAGAAATTTAAATCGTCAATACATTGAGGGATTTGACCGCATGTAGTCCTCTGGATCTCAGGTGGCTAAGACATGTACAAGTAAAACATGACTGTTTACTGTAAAGCCAGCAATGCTCACCAGTCTCTTCATTTCTATGTATTATAATATCATACTATACTACTTCTATTATTATTATTACTATTACTTTATATTATATATCATATAATTATAGCTATTTACAGCTGATATCCCATTTCACATCAAATTATATGCCAATACATATTTTTTTTTTTGGAATGAATTAAGTCTGAAAAGATGCCTGAAAGCTGATTTACAAGAGGAGAAAGATTTTGCATATAGATTTATCAGATTTCACTGATGGTTTGGTGGGGTGTCCTATTCTTTATTTCACATTTTAACAGTCTCAATAATGATTTCTTCTGAAGAATCAAAAGTCATTTTCATTTCTATTTGAATAACTCATCTCACAAAAAAATAAAATATTCATCCGGAAATGTTTTGGTAGTTATTTAGAATGGATGGTTTGTAGTAAAAGGAATTCTAGATCCAAACCATATATCATTGAATATGAAGAGGCTCTTATGATGTTGTAGAAATGTTTATATATATATATATATTGATTGTATCACTCTGGGTTAGATGGATTCTTTTAGAAACAAAAGAATGTTTGAATTGTATGCATTTTTACCTGAAAGAGTATATATATAAAGACGAAGAAATGACCTTCAGTTCTGATGCAGTATTGATTTGGCATAGTTTTAAATCATTAACATTTGCTTATATTAAATATTATCTGCTAAATTTGCAGCCATCTTTTTTTTCCCCCAGTTTTTTTGTTGAGTTATCCTTGTTTAGGTTTTGAAAATAATGTTTTCTCCTGTCTGAAGATTTTGGAATGCTTTCAAGTTAATAGACACTATAATAGCATTCTATATTATAGTGTCTATGAAATGAATTTTAATTTATTGTTTTAAATACTGTTGCCTCATTTTTTAAATTAAGGTTATTACACTTGAGTTGAAAATAGAAGTTCAGTATTGTTTAATTTCCTTGTTTAATACCTGTTGCATGTTCATAAAGTATTCCAAGTAATGATGTCATTTCACTGAAAGAAAACGTGGAATTATTTTCATTAACACTATATTATGTCTCTTTCATATATTTCATATTGATATCAAATATTGAGATCAAATTGATCAGGAAAATTTCATATGAAAGAGAAACTATAAAAATGATTTTTTAAATTTGTTTCAACTGTTATCATGTTATATTGGAATCTTCTTTCGTTCCTTTTAAGTAATAAAGTAAACAAAGACGTGGTTTTTCCTTTCATGACTCATCTCTCTCCTTGAGCATAAAAGAGAGTTACCCAAAATGAGTTTTGCAGTTGAACAATCAAACAGGAAGATAATTTACTTAAACCAAATGTAAATGTACTTTTATTCTTTTCATAGTAAAATTTCAGTCCATGTGTTTTCATAACAAAGAACTGTCAAGTATCATGACTGAATTCTAAAAGGGAATAAAAGACATTATACTTGGTCCATGGTTAAATGGTTCTTTTTTTATCTTTTGTAATTAGTCAGTATATTATTTCATTGTATCAAAACCTTGAAGAAACTTTTGTATTTATAGGATGGATTATATTGTACATTGATGTCACGTAATATGTAATATATCATATGTAATTTATTGTGCATTTTTCATTTTTTACAGCATGAATATTAAGCCAAAATGACCAAAATATCTATGGCATTTCAGGCTCTTTAAGAATTGCAATGCAATCCCCTGTAGCTTACTTTTCACGTTTTGTCATTGTATCACTCATTTACATGTTAGTACTAGGATGGCTCTGTTTGTTGTGTATATGCTGTGCAGAGGAATAATATTCATTACAAAAAGGATTATAATAGAATTGAAATATTTAATATATGTTTTATCAATGCATTAATGATCCATTCACATTATATGAGTGTCATACATACTCACTGCACATTGTCCATAAGGTAAGGATGCAAGGAAATTAAATGATCAACCATGGTAATAGTATTAATGTAATGGGACAACATTGACAGATGAAATAAGATGACATTAGTAGATTCTATTTAAATATTAGTTAATATGTCACCCGATAATATGGCTAGAGACTACTTAATTTTACACATATAAACGTTTTTACTTTTCAATATATTAATATTTTGAGCCAAAACTCTTCAAGATGTCATCATAGGTCACCATCTAGGAGGATTTGCATTGTTCTTATTTTTTTTATTAATTATACTGCTAATACAAGCTATAAATTAATATTGAAGAAATTAGCAGAAATGATCCCTGTAATTTCTGTTTTTTACAATCCTATTATATTCTTTATACTATTACTATAAATATTATGTTAAAAATCTTTTTTCCGACAGTCCAGAAATTTTGTCTTTGTTAGCATCTGATCGTCTCATCATTGTGTAAATAAGTAAATGAAAAATACCATAAGAAATTCTTTATGTTGCAAAATGAAAATCACATTCTAAATGTTGTCTTGTTTGATCTATCCTTTTTTGTTTTTATTCAATAATGGTGCATGTCTCAATATCTGTACATGTATATGAGATTATTATAGACACAGTTTTTAAACCCTTTCCATCTTCATCACCATTTGATATATCATTTCACAATTCATATGAAATATCTTACTCTATGAATGAAAAGATAATTCTCATATTATTCTTATATCTTGAAGAGAATATCTGTCAAATAGAAGATGTTTTATATGAAAGCTAGTACCAATTCTTTTAAAATTTCCCAATCAAAAGAAGAAACAAATAACATTGGCCATCTCAATTAATCTCATTTATGGGGAAAGAAATGCAATTTTACAATTGTACCATTATGATAACTGATCAAAAACCAGTGCAGCACTAAAGCTTGTTTTATTATGGTAAGAATGTAAAAAAAAGAAAAAAAACTTTTTATTTGAGAGATAAACTTATTCACAATCCATCCCTGACCAATGTAAGAATACTACGTTTTGAAAGTATGCATGTATTGAATGTTATTTCTTTTGTTCTTGTTCAGTACATTGTGAGAGTGAGCCATTAACAATTTCATAATCATAAGAATGACTGAAGCTAATGACGTAGAGAAGACTCTTGCAGAACTGTCCCATGCTCAAGTAGAGTCCCAGCATGTTGGTACATGTAGTTCCTCTAGCTTTAAGGGAGGACTCCACGCTTAGGGTCATAGATCTGAAAGTTGATTTGGTCTCATTGACACAGACTTTGGAATTAAAACTAATAATGGAACTATGAACATGTTTTTTCTTTTACCAAAACTTAATATGGTTGTGTTTTTTCAGTCCTTGCCTTTATAGCGATTTTGCCTGAGATTTTTGCTTGTCTGCTTGTGCCCAATGTTTCTTCATGTTATTGATTTACAGTACAGTACCAAAAAGGTTATTAAACCATGTTCAGGTATCCCTAAGAATGTCAATTCATGAATGCATGCATTTCTTGGATCTGATATTATCAGCAAGATAAATGAAAAATGCCAACTCAATTTCTTAAGATTTATGGTAAATAAGGCTTTATAAGCAATAAATAGAAATATCAAGAGAAATTCCATAAATTGATTTTTTACTTTATAGGAACAACAAAGAGTGATAAAACTAGATCATTTATTATTTATGCTTGTTTTCTTTTGTCTAAGTGAAGAGACAAATATCAGCCCAATTGGAAAATGTGTTCTCGATATCTCCATGATTATTATTCATTATGACTGGTATCTAGCTTTCAAACATATTATTTTCCTCTGGTATAAAATGAGTCTGTCTCCTTGTCCAATTTTGAATATGGACAAAATTGCAGTATGACTAATCATGAGGCTCAAGCCTAAGTCCCAGTTGTATAGGATTGGAAGGTAATCAATACTTTCAACAATTGTTACATGACTATGTGAACGTTAGGAATGAAAGATTTATTAAATTTATCCATTTGAAATTGACATGAAAGTTTTTTCTTTGTTTCTGATTTTGTTCTTGGTTGATTCATTTTTAATTTTTTTTTTTCCAGATTCATTTCAGTCAATAAAAACATAATTCATGATATGAACTGCTTTTGTCATTGCTTTATATGAAAATTCCACATTGCTTTTCATTGTGTTGTCATGTTAAAATTGAATTCCTTTGAAGGCAGCAGCCATGGGAAGAGAATGAACAAGACGTTCTCTATCTAGAAAAGAAAAGGTGCATGATTCAATCCATCCAGGAATGTATTAGTTTCACTCACAGCAACTGGTTACTTTGGTTGATTATAGTCAGTTTGCAAAATTAAACCACAGACCTGAGAACTTTTACAGATAAATATCATGATTGAGTTAGACATGGCACTTTAGGCTCTTAAAAGTTAAAATGCCCACTTATAGAGATTATACTTATATACTTACAGTTAAATTAAAGAGAGCTCATTGCCAAAGCCTGCAAATGCTTTACAATGACCAAGTTGCTTTACGGTTAGATTTAGCGTTTGAGCTCCACGATAGCTTATCATTCACTTCAAAACATGTATATCTCCATTCAGAAATGTGCAAAGACTCAATTCGTTGACAGCAAGGAAAATGTCAGAGACAGCCAATTGTAACCGGAAATTTATATCCAACAAACGGTTCAACGATTTAACTGGATTTCAAAAACTTAAAGGTTCGGACAAAGTGACACTTGGTTGATCGGGATTTTGTTGATGTAATGATTTCATTTTCCTCAAGAAGGTCCAATTGTAACTGTTATGATTTTATTGTGATGGCCACTATGTATAAAATTAACACGCAAAGCGCTAGGCATCCCACGGCAGTGCTAAACTAGCCAGCCAGGTAGGCCGGTGGACACAAGTACCCT
>JASKDV010179846.1:0-12624 GCA_032466395.1 Aegires albopunctatus
AGACAGAGAGAGAGAGAGAGAGAGAGAGAGAGAGAGAGAGAGAGAGAGAGAGATTTTTTTCCACCATGCCTTCAACAATATTATGCTGTCAATATTTCAGAAAAAATATTGTTAAATGTAAAAACGAGCCCCTAGATCTAGATTTGTGACCGCCTTTATGAACTACAGTACTGTATTTCGGTTAATAAAACTATCTTATGGCAAACTTAAGAGCCCAAAGTTAAACATGTGCAATGTAGGCAATGTTTCTTTTAAAACGTGGACCACAATAAAGATACGACAATGGCAATAAAAACAGTCTTGAAAAGTTTCGTCTTACAATGTTTTCACAAAATAGAGAAAGATTCGCTATCAATCGAATGCTATTCAATATATTAGGGACTCCAATGCTTAAACCTAGTATTAGGGACTCCAATGCTTAAACCTAGTATTAGGGACTCCAATGCTTAAACCTAGTATTAGGGGCTTCAATACTTAAACCTAGTATTAGGGCCTTAAATGCTTAAACCTAATAATAGGGGCTTCAATGCTTAAACCTAGTATTAGGGGCTTCATTACTTAAACCTAGTATTAGGGGCTGCAATACTTAAACCTAGTATTAGGGGCTTCATTGCTTAAACCTAATAATAGGGGCTTCAATGCTTAAACCTAGTATTAGGGGCTTCATTACTTAATCCTAGTATTAGGGGCTGCAATACTTAAACCTATTATTAGGGGCTGCAATACGTAAACCTAGTATTACGGGCTTCAATACTTAAACCTAGTATTAGGGGCTTAAATGCCTAAATCTAGTATTAAGGGCTTCAATGCTTAAACCTAGTATTAGGGGCTTCATTACTTAAACCTAGTATTAGGCGCTTCAATACTTAAACCTAGTATTAGGGGCTTCAATACTTAAACCTAGTATTAGGGACTTCAATACCTAAACCTAGTATTAGGGGCTTCAATGCTTAAACCTAGTATTAGGGGCTGCAATACTTAAACCTAGTATCAGGGGCTTCAATACCTAAACCTAGTATCAGGGGCTGCAATTCCTAAACCTAGTATCAGGGGCTTCAATACCTAAACCTAGTATTTGTTTAGTGTGTTAGATATGCGGTAGGAGTTGATATTGTAAGAATAGAGTGGACAAACGCATGTGGACTTTATGACATCTTGTTTATTATTTAAGTGTCTGTTCAGAGTTACCGGTCTTAGTACTTGGTGTTCGAATACCAGATAATATGCAACATCGATACCATAACAGGCAGCCTTGAGCAGTGGAAAATTAAGGAAGAATTAAAAAGAATACAATTGATAATTTTGTATTTTTTATTATCTTACTTTAACGGTTTCAGATTAATAATACTCTATTTATCGACTGTAGGAAAAATGTAATTTTGAAAAAAGATAATCATAATATGAATAAAAAGATCAATACAGGTACATTGCCTTTTGCTTGAAGTAATCAATTTGTAACCCTTCGCTTCACAGATTTTGTTTAGGCATTTGTTGCATTTCTTCAGAAATATCAAACAGTCGGACTGAATCTCTGCATCGTCCCTGTTTCCTTACTGTTCTTTTCCTAAAGTCCCATAAGATAGGGCTCATGTCAGAGAAAATGGCTGGTCAAGGACTCATAATGTTATTACCAGAGTCTTCTAAAAATACAACAGTTGTGTGAGCTAGATGAGCAGTTGCATTGCCAGCTTGAAATGAGTTTTTATAAGTGGGATCCTGGAAGAATGGAGCAATGTGAGGAGCGAGAATGTCTCTCATGTAGAGTTCTGACGTAGATTCTAAGAGTGCTATCACACTTAACCCGGTAACCCGGTAGCCGTCCTCTCTGATTGTTCAATCAATCATGGCGGACATCAGGAAGAGAAAGTTATTATTGTTGTTGTGGCTAAAAAGAAGTAGGCACTTTGGTGTTTGTTTTTCCGCACCGAATAGACTTTATTGAACGGGTTTCAGTATTGTGTAGATCTATTAAAAAATTTTGACTAGGGAATAGGGGCCAAAATCTAGTGGAGACAACGAGCTGGGGTTAAGTCCCCTGCTTCCGACGGTCAGAATAGATAGAACAATTTTCACCCCACAACTTTCTGTCGGGTGTCGGGTGATGACATAGGGTGTTAGCATAATTGGGCTCACCGTTTTTACTTTATTCATTACTATTTTGTCTGATCACACGGAAAACAGTCTAATCTAGTGGAGAAAAATTAGCATTAGCGTGATCGCACACATAGTCGATGTCCAATGCGCACCAACTCAATTCCTTCCACCTGTGATTCCTCCCCAAATGGAGCGGATAGCTCAGTGGTTAGGGCGCTCGACTACCACATCAGAGGTCCCTGGTTCAAACCCATGCAGGCTTGAATTTGAAATCCAAATTTATTTCGGGTTTCCTTAAGTTGCTAGGATAAAGAGTCAATGGTCAAGTTGAAAAGAATTCCTTGCCTTACTTGAATTCTTTGAATGTCTTGACTTCAAAGAAGGTGTCACTATGTCCAACAGAGCATCTAAAGTTGCAGTAATAGCTCTTAATTAGATGTACCAGTTTTTATGGTATATCATAGTGTGAAGGATGTCCAGAGGCTATATACTGTCAAAGGATTTTTCAAAATAGAAAGTTCACATACAGTTGTCTTTGCCATTCCATGCACTGTTCGGTGATGTTTCTGAGGGTGAATAATCCGATCCACACATCCTTTCTCTTTCCTGAATGCTGCCTGTTCTTTCCTTAGTGCTTCATTCAGGAGGCGCAGTGGTCAAATGGATAAGAGCGCAGGGCTGCAAATGTTTGTGCGGCTCGAGTTTGAATTCCGCTTTGATCAATGTGTTTTTTCCTTGAGCAAGAAAATTTACTCCGATTGCTCCACTTGACTCAGGTGTATAAATGAGTACCGATTTTATAATCGGGGGGAGCAGGGCGCTGTACTACGACGACCAACAATGAATTGTTGTGAAATTTATTGTACTTATTTAGCGTCATTATTATGTATAATTATTATTATATTATTTAATGATTTGTATGTAGGATTGATTTCATAACATGTATGCCATTGTAAAACAAATTTCCACATGTGGATGAAAATAAAGGAATTTTATTTTTTATTTTTATTTTTATTTTTTTAGTTATTATTTTTATTTTTTTATTTTATTTTTATTTTTTATTTTTTTATTTATTTATTTTTTATTCACTGCATCTGACATTCTTCTGATTATGATTTTGGCTAGAATCTTGCTTGGTACTGATAGTAGAGTGATCCCCCTCCACTTGTTACAGTCATTCAAGGCTCTTTTCTTTGGAATCTTGCAAATCACTCCCTTGGTTTAATCATCAGGTACTTTCTTGCCTTCCCACACAGATATGAATAGAGGTAGCATGATGTCAGTTGCTAGCTCAGAGACCGCCTTAAACAGTTTGGCATCAAGGTTCTCCTGTCCTTGCGACTTTCCATTTTTAAGGGTCTTGGTGCTACTATCTCTTCCTTGGTCAATGTTAATGTCTAAGTCTTCTTCAGCTTCCGGAATGTCAGCCGTTTTGCCAGGTGGCAGTCGGTTTAAAATTTCTCAAAGTGTTCAACCCATCTTATTTCCCACAGACTCGCTTGGTGATCTTGTAGATTTTTCCCTGTTCTCCCTAAGCTGCTGCCAATCGGTCCATGGCATCTGTTTTGTCACGGCGTGCAAGTCTCTTAACTTTCCTGTGGGCCTCCCTGTACATTTCTTCCTGTATCTCTTGTAGTCATGAAGTCAAGTAGTCTCTTCTTCATTTCTCTTCTCTCCTTGATGGCATCTAAGGTTTCCTAATGAATCCATTCTTTGATGATCTTCTTCTTTCGATGGCCCTGTTTTCCTTACTGCTCTCTGTGTAAAGTGTTACAACTTGCTTCCATGTTGTGTCAATGTCCTGCTCATCTGTCAGATTTTGCAAGATCTGAAATCTGTTCCTCAAATCATTGATAGAGATATTCTTCACAATGATGTCTCTCAGTTGCTGTGTGTCAAATTGCCAATGAGTCGCACACCTTGTTTCAACCTTCTTTAGCTTCATCACAATCATCTGTATGAGTGCCGTCACCAGCTGATGGTCGCTCCCAACGTCCACGCTTCGCTTGGTCCTAATGTCGCCGCAAACCGTTGATCATCAGATGATCGATCTGTTTTCTGTCTCTCCCATTTGGTGAGATCCAGGTCAGCCTGTGGATGTCGCGGTGTGTGAAGAGGGTCTCTCCTATCATTAGGTTGTTCATGGCACAAAACTCCACAAGTCACTCCTTGTTATCGTTTTTACTCTTCTCGTTGTCCGTGTTGTTACTCTCAACCTTGGCGTTGAGATCCCTCATGACGACAAGGAGATTGTGTCATGGGGCTTTTTTCACCTCTGTCTGCAGCTAGTTGTAGAAGTTTTCTTTATTCTCTTTATCACTGTCATTTGTTGGTGTGTAGCACTGGATGATGGTGATGTTTATGTGCCTACCTTTGTCTCGCACTCATCAATTTGCTGTTTACGTGTTTCCATTCCAGAAGGCATCTTTAAAGGCCTTTCTTGAGGATGATAGTAACTCCCTCACGGTGCTGGTCATCGTCTCTCCCAGAGTAAAGGACGGTTTCTCCGGTGGTGGTTACTCACTCATAGGACATGGAGGCTAAATTTACTCATTTCTGATGTAACCCGTGACAGCTTTCCTGTTTCATACATCGTCCTCATGTCCCAATGTCCTAGTCTGATCTTGGTGTTGGTAGCATTCAGGTCCTTCCTTATCCTGCTGGTAGCGTCCCTTCAGCTTTGGCCATCAGCATTCATACGAGTCTCACCGGGCTCGGAAGTTCCATTATACGCTGAATTAGAGAATGTCTTTGTTGCTGTTTCTCTAACACTGTTTTGTTTTATGGGACAGGGTTGTCAGCCCTGTTCCTAACCCTCAACTTGGAGGACCAGGTACTCAAGAACGGGAGTACGACCTTTTGGTTATTTAGTTGCTTTGTATGACACACTAGCTCCACGTTGGGCATATTCTGCTTCTCTCCCTACTGAGAGATCCCGTTACCCACATGGGGAAGATCTAGACTTAGTACTGTGAAAATTGTCAATAGAACATCCTTTAGAAGCTTACCAATTGCAGTTCTCTTAACATAGTGTTTGTCAGTACAAAACTAATATTGCCTAATGATATTATTATTCTTACCCGTGTTAATGTTTTTACATACATACTACAATGCCTTAAAACTTCAACTCCAAAATTGCTCTCATTTATTTGCCATTTCAATTGTTATCTCATCAGGCTCCTTTCCTGCCATGGGTGCTATTGGGATTCTCTCTTTTGCTTGGCAATTCAGTCATCATAGATTTAATGGGTAAGTATTTGTTGCACATATATATATAATATATCTTGAATTTTATTTTGGAATTATGTGCCTAAATTTAGTAATAGCAGGGAACACTGCTGTTTTCAAGTTTACCGTGGAGCTATTAAGAACAACAACCCAAAAAACAATTAGATGTATCTCAATACTTGTCTTAAAAAGTTTGGTGTCATTTATTATCACAGGGTCCATAAGCAAGTCTTGAAGTCTTGAAAAAGTGGGATAAAAAGCTACGACTTTTTATGATGAATACATTTGATAGGATGATGGAGAGACAATAACATTAGATGATGATGTGCATTCAGCGTTTTCAGACTCGTGTCGCCAAGATGTTTGTTATTTCATGATTACATGCATGATGATGAGGAAAGTTTCAGGATTTTTTTTTACAAATGTATGTTTTGCTGCCAGCTGGGAAATTTCATTGGATTTCTCTTATTCATCAACAAATTATGATTTCTCAATTTTGAGTTACTTTTTCATGAATCAACTGATCTATCTTGTCTTCAAAAACTTGTTTAGATTGGTTTAAAACAATTCCAATTTGTAGAAATATGATTTTAATAATTCAGTGTCTGACGCACCTTTCTTGCCAAAAATAGAATTTATATCTCTGGTACAATAGATTAAGTAACTTGAGTAAGGTAGTTTTACTTAGATTTACTTCCCGTACTGTCAGGTTCATGGGGCAGAGAAGGTCATCCTTTGCTGTCTTTTCCCTTCTCTAACTGGTTGACATCTGCGAAGTTACCAAACTTCTTGTCATTATTGATGGAACCTTTCAGTGTTGTTCTTGGTCTACCTCTTTTCCTTTTTCCCTGTGGTGTCCATTCCCATGCTTGTTTAGGTAATCGTGTTGACTCCATTCTTAAACCACGACCCAGATATATCCATCTGATCTATCTCTTAATGGTTTTGGCATATCTACCGTATTCACTCTCTTAAGTACATCTTCATTGCTTATGAATTCGTACCAACGTATGTTAATAAGGCATAGGAGATATCTTTGATGGAATGATGTAAGTCTGTCACTTTAAACATTGACCAGGTTTCTGGGCCATAAAGGACTAATACTACGCTAGAATCGAAAATTTCAGTCCTATATTTTTATTTTTCCAAAAGTTGTTTAATTTGTTCATTGCTGTACCTGCTAATTCTGCTTTTTATGTCAAATAAACTATCTCTTCATTAATTGCCACAACACTTCCTAGTTTGGTGAATTTGTCAACCTCTTTCAATTCATCATTGTCAAGCTTGATTGGGGTTGATTGTAATTATTGGTGGTGCAATGAGACTTAGTGGAGACTACAAAAGTACTATCAATTGAACTACCGAGCACGATAATCACTATCACCCTATTCGACGAATTGAAGATTTAGCTCAACAGTTGGCCAGTGGTCAGAAGTTTACCAAGTTACACAGTACTCAACTTAAATTAGACCCAGAGTCCAGAAAGTTAACCATAATCAACACAAGTAAAGTTGGAGTTGAAGATGTCCCTCCCTCCCTCCCTCCCTCCCGTAAGCTTTCGCTTTTCGCACTCGGTATTTTCTTCAGAACTAATCCGCTCCTCCTTCCCAACTTCTTCAATAGTATGACGATAAGAAATAAGGTTAAAACAAAAATTTATGTGATAAGAATGAGGTGCTGAAGTTTTGGATAAATAGGCCTACCACACAAGATCAAACCTCACATCTCTATTGTTCTCGTATTATCAAAGACACCCCAGGCCATTCAACAGTAGTTGGCGATGGTGAAAGGTAAACTTATGACATATCTATGACGTAACTTTCAATCTTCCATGTGCTCTCAAATATTTAAACCAACCAATGGAAAGTGTGGCGCATGCATAGTGCACAGATTTCACACATTACAGTTTATCAGATTCAGATCATAATTTTAAACGTAATTGATTCTGATAGTCTAAACAACAATGAAACCTTAAATTAAAAATCCGACTGGGCAACTAAAAAATGTTATTTTATGAGTGCATGCCAAGTTTGGTGTCTCTAGGTACTGTATATTTTCTTCAAAGTGTCGTAATTTACATCTATTTTTCTATGTAATCCTTGATCTCTAAAAACTTTGCTCTTATTGGCAATCTTCATGTGATAATTCTGTAGGTATTTGATTAATTTTTATGCAGTATCGTATTCATTACACTGAGAATTCATTTCGGTATCATGTGTATTTTAAAATGTAAATTTCTATTTCCAGGAATTGCCATTGGGCATGTATATTTTTTCCTTGAAGATGTCTTCCCCCAACAGCCTGGTGGATTCAAAGTTCTCCGTACACCAGGTTTCTTGTGAGTAGACTAAATAAAAGATCAGCCATATTATGGAAGATTTAGATGTGGAATGAGATCCTTTGAATAGTTCAAATTACAAATTTTAAAAATTTTGAATTGCGACGGCCTGCCAAGGAAACTCTGTAAAGCGCATTGAGCACACATTTAGTGTGAACTCACTATATATATAACAAATATAAGAACGCTCTTTACTTTGACTTGTTAATAATAGGCTTGACTTAATGTATGCGTATAGAGGTTGACTGAATTAACGAATTACTGATATAATATAGAACTATTTTTCTTCCACGGGGTTGTTCTTTATATCAGTATTCTAATGTATGCTATCGAACATGCTTTCCATGAACAGGATTGGTTAGAAAGGTTACTTTCAGCGACTACAGTAAAATGATTTTATTATTTAGCACCATAACATACTCCTACTTTTGCCATACCGATGTTAAATATGGTACCGGACTAATTTTGTTTTGTTTTTTAAAATGAAAATCTTAGTGAAACTGATAGCAAAAATCCCTGTTCTCACTATAGTGCAAGTCAGTCTTCAAGCAACGACACCGCTTTGTAAGCTCCACCCCATGGTAGTTCACTTGAGGCTTGAAAATGTGTAGTGCCGTGGCTAAACTGCTTTTAATTTTGTTTACACAACAAGACTGAAACTGACTTAGGTTTTGGAAATTCTCCCCATTCTTTTATTCTCATTGGTCCAAATAAAAAGGCATTTTGTTCAGGAACAGCTACTATCTATAACCGTCATTCACTGTTCAGCCAATACTCTGCGGTGTGCTTAAAGTACAGTGTATGTGACCAAGACATATGTATATATATCTAGATAGTGTGGATCAAGGCCATTAGTAATCTGATTGAAAAGTAAGATGATTTAATTGCATTTTATGGCTTTATATACATAAAGAAAGATGATTTAATACCATTAACAATAGGAAATGAGAGAATTGAGACTGTGTCTAATTATAAATATTTTGGTAATTTTATTGACAACAAATTATATTGGCATTGGCATCTTCAGAATCTTGTAAAGAAATTAAATAAAAATATGTATTTCCTCTATAAATTGAAATCTTTCAATGTAAATCCTCAAACTCTTCTACAACTACTGTATAATTCAAAGTGTCCTACAATTTGGAATTGTGTCTTGGGGAGGATCAATAACATCAGGGGATATAGATATTTTAGATAGAATTATAAGAAATGCAAAAAATGCAACTTCAAGTCTCTATTAAGAAAAAAGCTACCAATATAATAAAAGACAAAACACACCCTTTAATTGTAGAATTTAAATAGTGTAAAAAAAGTTCAAGGATAATACAGCCATCTGTACGAACAGAAAGATATAGAAGATCGTTTGTTCCATCAGCTTCTAAATATCTTAGATCTATTGACTATAGGGATTTTATGAGTCTATTATAGTAATGATCTCTGAAAATATCTGGATAATGCAGTTATGAGGATGTGTGTGTGAGTGTATGGTAAGTGAAAGAGAGAGTGAATTAATTAATCTTTGTAAAATTTATACTACTCTCCCCACCATCCTTAACATCATCATCACCATTCTCATCATCATCATTATCATCGTCATCACCAACTCAGTTAGTTTGTTATTATTATTATTATTATTATTATTATTGTTGTTAATTTGCTCCCCGGATGTTTCAGAGTGTGATACTTTTCTTAGCTTTTTCAAGGTTTTTACCCATCTGGCCATTTTCCAGGTTTTTCAGGCCTTGAAAAAGTCATTTCCATTAAGAACCCTTAAAAGTCCATACCTATTATACTGGCCACTATCCGAGTGTTCACAAACTCCATACAAGGCCTCCAGCTATATTGAGACAAGTGAACACAATACCTATAACAACAGCACGAACACGAATAACAGACCAGCCTAATTCTCATAAGAACACTTCGAGAACAATGACATTATTTTTCAAAGCATGCTACCAAAGAAAGTAGAATTTTGGAAAATAATAACATAACACCAAACCAGACATCAGAATTGGATCCGAAACATGGCTTAAGCCAGACATACATAATAGTGAAATCTTCCCCCCTGAATGTGGCTATAACGTCTTTAGAAGAGATAGACAACATGGACATGGCAGTGTGATCATAAAAATAATCTATCAGCACAAGAAATTAATATCCAAACGAACGCAGAGGCCGTCTTTGTTAAAATTAACATGAAGCGGTGCACGCTAACAGTGGGTTCCATGTACAGATCACCATCAAACACCAACAAGGAACAAATGTCGGTCTTAATGAGCTGCCTAGACCATCTTGACAAGAAAGATGTCATATGGATTGGGGGAGATATTAACCTGCCTGACATCAATTGGGAACAGAAAAGAGTAACCAGTCATCAATACCCCACGTCCATCAATGACACCTTCATTGCTAAAATGCGTGACCTTGGACACACAAATAAACGATACTCTAACAAGATGTCACAATGTTCTTGACCTCT
The DNA here is from genome assembly GCA_032466395.1 of Aegires albopunctatus. Taxonomy (NCBI): domain Eukaryota; kingdom Metazoa; phylum Mollusca; class Gastropoda; order Nudibranchia; family Aegiretidae; genus Aegires; species Aegires albopunctatus. The sequence continues at coordinate 10,140 of JASKDV010179846.1, forward strand.
TTTTCACAAACAAGTCCAGTCTAGTCACCAATTGCTTTACTATCCCCCGTCTTAGTGATCATGACATTTGTCGCAAAGTTGATTGCGTTGGATTAGTAAATTCCGATAACAACAACCATCTATGCTGATTAATGATGAAAATAAAGAAAACAACCATTCAACAAGAATGTAAAAGGAAATACACAGCGCACTTCGACAGCTTCAAATGAGTAACTGTGCTCTCCTTAATTTGGAGAAGCTGCAACCTTCCCTGGCTCTCCCTCAAGGATACCACAAGTAATACTAATTACACCTTCATCCTACACACACTCACAGTCACAGTTGTCATTTAATATATAACCATTAACAAAAGAACATCAATGATTTCAAAATCACTAACTCAATATTTCTTCCTAGGAGGAATATAACATATATAATTGCATAATAAAGAATAACTAAATTATTCAAAACCCTACATTCATTTAGCCCTAGAATTGACAGATCTGGTACTTGGCCTGAGCGGTGAATTTAGAAACGAAACAAGTATTGCACTATTGTCTGACGGTTCAAGCTTTTAAAAATGAAATACATGTAATATCCCAGAGAAGGATTGGTCGGAAAGAAAGACCTTGCCCTCTGTGCTTTTGTGGGGATCGCGTTTATCACCGCCTCGATGACCTTAAAGTTCAATACTTGTATTATATAATAATGCCGAAGCGCGTCTGGGATGAATTGTCTTATCGCATTGATGTTGCCCTTCTACTGGTGATGGCCACATTGGATACGACTTGTAAGACAGGAAATAAATGTTGATCTTGAGTAATTCAATACTTGCAACTTAGCTTGAGTTTTCTATATTTGCATGATGAAATCGCTTAATTCTTTTTTTAATAATCCTGGATAAAACTGTATCTTCAATGCTTTGTTGGCCATTCCTAGCAATTTGGCAAGGATTTTGAAAGTTTGTTTTTTGTGAGGAAATGATACATACGGTTTGGGTTTGGATTTTTTATCATTGCCTTTTACTTGAGTTATAGCTACTTATCTCGTCTTATGTCATTCGTCTGTTTTATTTCATTCTCAGTTGAATTTGGGACAGGTACAATCTCCGATGATTAATAAATGGTTAAAACAGAGTGGGTAGATAAAGCGAGATTGAAAATCATTGTGTAAATAAAAGATTTTATCGCTAGCATGCTTTGAATCATCTATGTAAATATGAATTATAGACCAAGAACTTAGTTTGCCTTAGGGTTTAAAAATATACTTTTACTTTTAGTAATACCGGACCTAGCTCATTTATTTATACCTTCTTTTTTTTTAACCTCTGTGGGTTGAATAATTTTCACGATCGCATAATATTTTCTATCTGAAACATTAACACCAGGTGAAAAAAATAATAGTTGTGTTCAATACGTCTTGTGGGTATCTTATTAGAATGAAGTTTGATTTTATTTTAAATCAAGTCATAGTTTTCAACCATCTAACAGGTATTTTGTGTTCATAAGATAACATTCAAATAGATTATTGATCTTAGTTCTAATTTTACACATTGCATTTTTGATATTATTCATGTATGTCTTTCTCGAAAAGTGTACAATCGATATGTTCATCTTCAATAGAAGAAAGGGGGTTGGGGAATCTTTTTTAAAGTCGTCAGGATTAGACACCGTGGGGCGTAGACGCTAATCAGTGTGGCAAAATATTTATTTGGTAGGAAGAGGCGGGGAGTCATCAGGCGATCGTCAATCCCTTTTTTGGTCAGCTGCTAGTTTGTTGACCAAGTTGGATTTGATGACGTAACTAACACCAGTCTCTCTTTGCTCGTTCTATCCACTACCAATCCAATAGAACGAGTTGCTGGCAGACTACTCTCTCAGGTCGCCATCCTCTGCCGTGTTCCAGTGCTGTCTCTACTGAAAAACAACCATCAGGCCTGAGCCGCCTGCGTGTGGAGTTGTAGCTACGACTGCTAGTGTGTCCACACGTCCTGTTGCTTAGCCATTCGTCAATCGCCACAGGGCTTGAGAAAGAGTGATGAGGATAAGGGTGAAGCAATGGGGGTGAAGTCATGACTTGCGCGTGAATTGGATATAAGCAAAAGACCTTCACCTTTATATACCGATGAAAGCAAAATCCATAACAACAGATAAATGCATCCATAACAACAGATAATTAAAGAAAAGGAGCAGCATAACAACAGATAAACGAAACCTTAACAACAGATAATCAAAGAAAGTAAAACCCATACAAAAGAGAAATGAATCCATAACAATAGATTATTGATTTGAAGAACGCAACGTGCATAACAACAGATAAATGAATTCATAACAACAGATAACTGAAGAAAAGGGGCAGCATAACAACAGATAAATGAATCCATAACAACAGATAAGCAAAGAAAGCAAAACCCATTACAAAAGAGAAAGGAATCCATAACAACAGAGTATTGAAGAAAACACCAGGACTATAACCCAAGCAACCAGAGGAAGCAGCGAAAGAAAAA